>JARBWK010000002.1:40490277-40604384 GCA_030556195.1 Anolis apletophallus | reverse complement strand
ATTATTAAATTCCAGTACTCCCCGACACCCCCATTTCTAGAGGAGACAACCTCAGTATTTTTATATTCAGAAGTTTTTACTTCACACATCTTTTATAAGAATTTAAGCATAGCATGTGTTCATATTATTTCCTGTTCGTTGACTTTAGCTACATTTATATGTTACTTTGCGACCAGTTTATATCCCTTTGTGTCTGTAATTCTTTCTCCCTCTATGTTTGGAAAGTGCATGTTACAGAGCCCCTCACTATGTGTGGATATTAAACCTTTAATAGTTGCTGCTAAATCTACTTCACATGTCTTAAGAAAGAAGATTAAGCCTATTTTAATTCTCTGCTAAATCCTGGGTGGGTGGGTAAGTGGTGGTATGGGACTGGCTGTTGCTCATTTTCTGTTTCGGAATACTAATAGTTCTTCTTGTGAGATACACTATTTCTGTGAGGTTGGATCTTTTTTGCAAGATAAAAAGTGATTGGAAGACTGAAGTTGTTCTTACGAAGAGAAAATATGGTGCTGGTTTCTTGAAGAATAAGAGTCAGTCTTCTTCAGTTGCTTCAGAACCCTACAATCTCTTTCTGCAATGCAAAATAACTCACAAGTCGACAGAGTACAGCTATGCCAGTTGACAACATGTACCAACCCACATATATCCTAGGGAGGGACCTGATCTGTCCAACAACAAGCCACAACCCTACAAGGAAGACAGATAAAGCCAGCACAAATATTTGACAACTTTAGTGCCAGTTATCAATGACACATGCTTTTCCATACCTACATTTCCTGTGACTCTCCATAAACAGGGTGTTCAAGTATGACCTTCCAAACCATAGCCAGGGTACAAAGTGGAAATGGAAAATAACCTGGGAGATCATCCTATGATATATAGCAGCTTGGTTCTTATTTTAACAAAAGCTATTTATTTGATATTAGCAATTAACAAAATTAGATCTTGTTTAGAAAAGAAATGGCCTGTAGTATAAATGTTACATACATAAGCTACTATGCCTCATTGGGAAACTCTTTAATGTGGTTGTTTTTGAATAACAAAGCTCACATATGTCATTGCTATTAAAAGCTGGATAAAGCTTGCATATAGGAAAATACTGTTTTTTTAAAAAAGAAAAAGAAAAAATAAGCACTGCTAGTTCAATAGCCAGTTACACATCTCTGGGCTAAATATATTGCCACAAAATATGTTAACATTGGTTCAAATGGAGCATATGTCACACAAAATGTTTATGAATAAAAAACAAGAACTAGTCATTATTTCATCTTTTAGTCCCATAAAATCTATGAACAGGACCCGCTGTACGATGGATATTTATTAGGAGACATATCAAGAAGTTTATGAATCCATGTTGTTTATTGATGTCAATTTAGATCTGTGCTTTACTTAATCTCCTTTTAAAAGGATGCTATCTATTTTACAGAAATAATAAAGGCTCCACTCATATTGTTGTTGATATCTAAAAATCTCCTACT
Source organism: Anolis apletophallus (assembly GCA_030556195.1). Classification (NCBI taxonomy): domain Eukaryota; kingdom Metazoa; phylum Chordata; class Lepidosauria; order Squamata; family Anolidae; genus Anolis; species Anolis apletophallus. The sequence continues at coordinate 40,602,903 of JARBWK010000002.1, read as the reverse complement.
GATATCCTTAGAGGGTTGTCCTAACCAGTGGTATCAGATTGTCTGGGAAACTATCAGCTATCAGCGATGTTATGAGTGCACTGAAATAAGCTGTTCTAAGGTCTATATTGATCTTATTTTCCATTTAATTTATCCGTAAAAGTACCCCCATTTTAGACTGGTTATTAAATCTCATTGATTTCAAGAAAGTGCATACAGTACCTCTGCTGCACTATCCATCATCCATCCTTTGGTTTATACCCTGCCTTTTCTCCAGACTGGGACTCAAAAGTGGTTTACAAAAGACCGAAAATTAGACCCACTGCCTACATGAACTGTTTATTGTTGTGTTAGGAAGCATCTAGACTTCAGAAAACTAAACACTGATGGATAATACTTCTTGAGTTCTACAATCTAGGATACAATACAATGTTGGCCTCAGGTGTTGAGGGGCACTTTGAGCAAGTAGCCTACTTCTATCTAACCACAATGCCTCTTGTCCATTTGCTTTCTCTGACTCTTTGATTGCATCTTCACTGTAGAATTAATGCAGCTTTAACTGCCACAGCTTTTTAAGCAACCACAGCTCAATGGTATGGAATCCTGGGATTTTAGTTTGGTGAGGCACCAGCACTCTTTGGTAGAGAATGCTAAAGATACATTAGTAAAGATGTTTCATATTAACTGAATTGTTATCAGCGAAAACTTCATCACTCTCAGCTCTTCATCATTATACATGTCACTTCCAACCATGCATTAGGTTTTCTGACCATCAGTGGTAAACCCTAATGCTAACCTCTACCACTCACTTTAGCTAATAAGGTACTCAAATACAAAGAGTATCTTTCTCTTTTACCATCCCATGGGAAGCTGTGAAACAACAGATTATGTTAAGATATGCATGTATGTATGTGTGAAAATGCACACATGTGCACGCCCACCCACACATTTATTTATACTGAATATATGGACAATATCATTATGAAGTTACAGTATGACACAAATCCATGAATTCTGATGCTCTTGTGACTTAGTTTCTACATTTCTTTTACAATGTTTCCAAATATTTTGTTTTTCTGTGTTGTTGTAAAATTATTTTTTTAAAAACAGCCAGAGATAAGGATTGTATTTTACAATGTCTTCATTTATACCTCAAATGGTAAAATCCCAGTGCTGATTTAGAAGCACTTACGGACAGTAAAGCTATTCATTAAGTCTGCTTCTATTTACCTTAGCAGCTGTAGCTTTGGCTGTGTCAACCATTTCCAAATATGGCAGGAGGAAATCAGTCTTATAGCTATGTAATGAAGATTGGAAGGTCTTTGGTGTAGGGGCTCTCCCTTAACCTACTTGCACATTGCCTCACACAAGGGAAGCCCAGTCATGCTTGAAATCTTGTGGCTTCAGCTATAACATGCATGATAAAGGCATATGTTATCATACATACATTATCCTAGGAACACAGTATAGCAAAAGAGAAAGGCTATAATCAATTCAACTCTCACAGACTGCCCTTAAAATATTTGGCTAAAATCTAATAGTTGTAGTAGTTGTAGCAGTGATGCTAATATGATTATTATTATTACTACCACAGGGATAACAATGCAGATAACTCATTAGGGACCATTTGATTGTAACTGTGAATTTTAGAAGTATGTAATAGGAAAGCGTCAAAACAGACATCATGTATCAATAAAAAGGCAAGATAATCCAGCCACAGTATCATCATCATAGAATCATGGAGTTGGAAGACACTACAAAGGCTATCCAGTTCAACCCCCCCTCCCCAAAAAACATTTTCTGTATGGCATCCCTATAAATATTGTAACTTGGCTATCATACCACCTCATAACCTTGGGCCAATTTACACTGTCACATAATGTGTGATGATAATGGCATTAACCTGGGGCAGAATTGCTAAAGCCTAGAAAATATCCAACAACTGTTAACACCTGGGCAGAAAAGTAAACTGGCAGTAAGTTCATCTGATGACGTTCTTCATCACAAGGGTGAGATTTCTTACCTTACTATTTAAATTAATGATTTCAGAACATACAGTATGTCTCATCATCTTTAAGCTGGACTTGAACTGGGCAGCCCTTCAAAAACAGAATGCATTCAGAGAACTGTTCTTTGACAGTCTTTCAAACTAGAAACTGTCCTCTATAAAATTAAGACCACATTGCTTAAGAAACACATAGTAGAATGTTTGAGTAGCTTGATGGAAAATAACTTGTTATAGTCTTCAAAAATGGATATGCAATTATGATGCAACAATGTCCATTAAAAAGGAACCCATCAGTTTTATAACGATGCTCCTAGGTTTAATGTATTCATTCTGTCACTGGTTATTAAGAGTATTATTTCAATTGAAGCCCAAATATCCATCATAATAGCTTTCAGATCAGAAAAGTGCAGAGGGCAGCTTCCATCTATATGGCCACCACAAGGTGAAAGAATGGAATAAGTATGATTGCTTATCAAATTTTCAGATTATTAAAAGGGGGGTGTTTTAAACCGTATGGGATTAACTATCATTATTAAGGAATGCTCAACAAACTGGAACTCTGTATCTAAATAAAACAGGTGAGCCTGCTCTGATTGATAAAGATCGAGCATGGAGTTGGGTTAAAATTTGCAAAATGTAATCCCCAAAATGGGCCTAGAGACAGGTCATTTCCAGGCAGAACACCAGCACATATTTAAACCAGATAATATAAACAGGACTTGACTGATAATAAATTAAAAGCAGGTGCTGTGTAGAGAGAGCAGCTGCTGATATTAATGTAATCTGATGGAAGACAACCAGAAACCAAAATCTAACATCACTTGAAGTTATGTCAACTGGAGAGGAGACTTATTCTTTATATAAATCAGTTATACTAAGTGTTTGCTCTTTCATTGGATGAGTTAGGTCAGCCTCATCTATTTTGTGTATTCTTCTGCATTTACATCTTGACCACACTTTGATGTTGCTTGGCCATATAATATTTAATGGTTATTTCACTCTTTTCTATGTTTCTCTTGATATGCCCATGGTTCATTGTACAGTATTCTTTATTGGTACTGCTTCCGTTTCTTACTTTTGACCACCTTCACTATTCCATATTTTGCCACTTTCTTCTCAGTATCGACTATATCCAGACCTATTTCTACTTAAACCTATCTTCCATACCTCTTGCACATTATCAAATAGGAACTGGGCATTTTTCTGGCTTCTACGTGATCATTAACAGTGTGATCCTCATAATGTAAGTGCAACTCATGCCCGAGATGTTTGCATGGTACCTCACAGAGCCAAACCTTCAGGTGGCTTAGTTGCCTCATTTCTATTACATGAACTTACAGAGGCCATTCCAGGTCAGTATCTAGTATAGAGACTGCCAATTTTTACCAAGTTTGAAGGCAACACTTTCTGTATTCCTCAGGGCTCGTCTTGATGAATAAAGCCCAGGACACTTGCAAAGGTGTTCATAAAAGCCTGCCCTCACAGGTTCAAATCTTCAGTAAACATGTTGCTGCCCTTCTGAAAGTTGGGATTTTGCATGGAATTCGAAAAACAGGAAAGAGAAACATACAGCCTCTCAGTGCTTGAAAAGGTAAATGTATCATGTGGGTAAGAAAAGTATGTCTGGGAATATCATATGGCTGCTACCTGAGACACAGAGGACCTTTGTACAGTGAGCTGAGACATCATGAATAAGGAAGAGCAAAACATGAACTTATAGCCGGGAGAGAACTAGTTCTATCTGGTAGAAATGAGTGTTTCAGTCAGCACGACAAGACCCCCTTTCCCCTTCCCCCACCATGTATCTGCGCTGCCAAAAATACAACCTTTTAAAAAAACAAAAATAGAACATTGGCGTTTCTTGTCTCACCCTACTCTGACCCTGTCTCTCACTTCAGATTTAATGTTTTTAGTGCAGGGCAGAAGCTTTTTAGGATTCTCATTCATGCACTGGTCAAAACAGTTTTTTCTAGAATGCTATGGTGTCCACTTAATTTCAGACTTTTAAAACAATTCATTTCAGATCAACCTGTATTGAAAATTTCAGTTCCAGTAGCTGGTTTGCTCTTCTTGAATGGTAAGAAGCAATGCAATTTATACAACTTTCAGTTGAGAGACGTTCAGGTCCTGAATATCAGCTCCTGAATCGGTTCTGGATAGAGATTATAAGAGAAAAGGAATATCGGAAGACCAAGGGCAGATAGAGACAGGCCTTCATCCCAGGAGAATCCAGGTTTTAAAAACACAGATTTTCCTCAGGGCCTGTTCACACCCACCCCAGAAAGCGCACACTTTCTGGGGTGGTGTCCAGATGCTCTTACAGGACTGGCTCACAAGAACATCAGGAGGCCCTACCCCCCTCTCCTAAAGCCCCCAGACCCCTTAGAAAAGTAATCGAAACTTATGTGGCCTCAGCCAGCTCTCCCAGTGCATAGAAATAATACGCCAGGAGAGCGGAGGAGAGGGGAGCAATTTTCCTCCCTCCTCTCCTGGCACATCAGTTCTATGTGCCAAGAGATCTAGCCAAAGCCTGTAATGGAGGCCACATAACTTATGATTATTTAGCCCAGTTAACTCTGGGAATACTGTCTGGACTGTCAAGAAGTCACAGAATAAACCCACTAATTAATTCGCTACAAACCAGAGTTTTCCTGGTTTGTAGCAAATTAATTTGGGGCTATCCAGAACATTGTCTGGACAGCCCCTCCTTTATTGCGGTAGATACCGCAATAAAGATACTGTCTGGACGAGCCCCAAGAGAAAGAAGAGACAAGAACAATTGAAGGGACAATTCCCACCAAACTATATGAAATTAATAAACTGCAGTTTTGGGGGAATGGGGATAATAAATATGGGAAACATTCTCTTGTATGGCTAATCAATCCACTTGGGTTCCTGACTCCATTCAACTTGTTTCCTTATATGTGTCACGATGCAGGGTCTCGGCCCGGCCCCTTAATCACACACACAGAGATGGTAATCAGCTAACTAATTATTGAATAATAAAGAACAGGTGAAAAGGATAATTGTCCATAAAAGTATCAAGGTTGCAATAAAAGGTAAAGAGTTCTTAAGTAAATCCAAAGGCAAAAGCTTGGCAAAGGCTCCGCAAAACAAAGCGGATCAAAAACAGACTTGGTCCGTGGCAAGGCAAACAAGGCAAAGTTCAAGAAAGCAAGCCCAAGAAACTTCTTGGCATGGTACGAGCCGCAATCCTGGCTCCGTGGATTTTCACTTGCTTTACTCCTTCAGATCAGAAGTGGCCGAGTAACTGAGGATCTTTTCCCACAGATCCTATACTTAATTCCCTTGGTGAAGCCCCCGACGCTCTAGGCTGCGGCGCCAATCTGTGCTATGGGACCTAGCGCTTCTCTGGCGCTCTAGGCTACGGTGCCATTCTCTCCTGCTGGACTCAATGCTCCATCTCCTATCAAAGCCCCGTCCTTGCCTCCCAGCACCTGGGTCGCTATCTTCATGAGAGCCTAACTCCCTTTCAGCTTCCATGGGCTCATCCCTAATCCTTTCCTGCGACCCGTAACCACCTGGTTTCTCATACTGATTATCGGAGTCAGCACTTTCAGTGTCAGCCTGACTTTCCCAGCTATCATAGCCGTCAGGCCATTCATCATCCCAGGCCAAGCTCTCTGTGGGAGAGGAAGGCCCAGCTAACTCATCATCCCCTTCCTCCACATCCTCATCAGCTGCAGCTGGCCCTAATGCAAGTGGGACCCCCGGTGCCGCCCCCTGCCCCCCAGGCACGAAAGGGAACTGGGTTGCTACAATATGCTTTTCATAGAACAACATTGTGAAGAGGTAAGCAATGGCTTGCCACTGGCCTTTGTCAAATATTTATTTATTTATTTATTTATTTATTTATTTATTTAGGGATTTATTAAATGCCCATCCCAGATGGCTCTGGGCGATTTACAGTAAAAACACATTCATACAAAGAATAGAAAAAAGCTCATCCCACATGGCTGAGAAACTTCTTTTGTTGTTGTTATTGCAGAATTTCAAATTGTAGATACAAAGCTTCTTCAGTATTGTGTGAACACATAGTGGCGGTGGAGATAGCCAATAGATGTTTTCCTGCTCCAACCAGTAGACATTTATTCTGGAATGGTCTTGTTCAGTGAAAAAGACTTTACAGATGGCAATGTCATATTTTACAATATCGTCATATCAAAATTCAACTTTGAGTTAAAATTTGAAGAAAGTCACATTGCCATGGGAGTTTGAAAGTTGAAGAGTTAAAACTATATTTTCCCAACTTCATGTTCCGAACCAATCCAGAATCACTTCACTGAAGGTTGGCCACAATGTTACCTCTAAAATTTAAAATTTAATTATTTCTCATGACAAACTGCAAGCAACATTATGTCTCATGACAACCTAAAATAAATCACTTAGAGGTTTGCTAATGTTAAAGTCCAAAGTTTTAAAAAAGGTTTCTATGGAAAATAAAGTAATGCATGATCTTTCACCCTCGCAGCTATTTGTGGCTTTATTGAGAGAGAGAGAGAGAGAGAGAGAGAGAGAGAGAGAGAGAGAGAGAGAGAGAGAGAGAGAGAGAGATTGATCATAAAATTGTGACAGATATTAGCTTTCATTCCACTGCATATTTTGTATATGTTTGGTGCTTATTTATGCTGCAAAAGCTTTAAATGCTGCTCCTTGGTTTTAAAAAAGCAGCCAAAAATACTGTTCTGAACTTTGAGAAATGTTAGAAAATTTATTAGCTGTTATTTCCTCCTGTCTCTGGAGCCACTGCCAGTGGAAGCATAAGCCAGACATTTGGAACTCAGCACCAGGCATGACAGGCTAGTCTCATCACTGGTGTCAAGACTAAAGCCAGTGACTTCAGAAGCAAGATATTTGAGAGGCCCAGCCACCAGCACTGACAAGTCCAGCTTACTATATTTTGAAACACATGGCTGTCTACATATTATTAAACAACTACTCTAATCAGCTTTAGCCGAAAGTGATGGGGTTTGCCTTTTTCTGTGGCCGAGAGAGTGAGTTGTCCAAGGTCAGGGATCTGAATCAAGTTCTCCAGCTTCATAGTTCAACACTCAAACTACTACAACACATTGGCTCATTTTCAGAGATCTGCAATATCAGATTATGACATGGGCATAATACAATACTCCCACCGTGTGACAGACTTCTCCAAGCTTTGTTGGTCTCTAATACTGTGTAGATAATTGTCCTCTTTTGGGTATGTGAGATTACGGGTATGTGCCAGTGCACTCTGTCCTGTCCCCTCCATGTGATGATGGGAGGAGGGAGGGCACATTGGCACCCTTTTGCTCCCCCCCCCCCCCCCCATCAGATGGCAGGAAAAGATGCAACATGCAGCAACGTATGGGAAATGGGGAGGAAAGTGCAGGTAGCTCCATCGGAGTTACCCAGAATACACTTTACTCCTCATAGTCATGGAGAAGGTGCCTCCCCCTGACTTTGGGAGGAAAGTGGGTGGGGTCTGCCATATGTCGTGTGATGGTACACTGCAGGCCCTATCCTTGCCGCAAAGTAAAGCAGCAATATGGAACAAAAATACCCTGTATGGAGAGGTAGTAAGTGTGAACCTGCAGTACATGTTATTTTTATCATGTGCTGCAGGTTTCACTAAAAATCAACAGATCTGGTTGTTGGTCTCAAACTCAGACTTCCCCATTGGAAATTTGAAATCCAAATCAAATTAATGTCTATAGACACATACTTAGAGAGCATACAGTTTAATCTATAGACACATACTTAGAGAGTAAACAGTGTCCGGATTTTCTCCCCATTTGCATTTGAAAAGAAACATTTATTCTGTTTCTTTTTAATTCTGATCAACTCTCTAGACTTTAACTGCTCTTCTACTTTAGTGGTGGTGGATATTGTCTAATATCATCTCTGTTTTCTTTCCATGTAGTACTATGTTACTTGTATAGAACAGAGGGCTTAGAAAATTGTAAATGAGACATGGAATAATTGATCCTATTCCCAACCTCCTGAGCCCACCAGAACAGCTTTACCTTGTGTGTCTGTCCTGAGCTTGTTCTATTGGCTGGGCAATGCCCTGTTGCCAATGTTGAAATAAAATTCACCTGTTAGTCCTCTTAGTTGCTTCATTACATGTAGAAGGCAGTTGGCCATCTTGTCCTTTATGTCAGTATGTAAAATGCAATCTCTGTGAATGGGTCAGAACTCAAAAAAGTCATAACTTGGGAGTCTTATTCCAAGCATCCCCTAATCTTAATGGCCACTGCTCATGCAGGATGGGAAAATCTTATTTTTGTAGTCAGCAAAGCTAGCAGGCTTTTAATCTCAAATTTAGTTAGATCTTGCCGGGAGGGGCTACGAGGCCCCCTGGGAAAGATCATAAATAGCTCCCTTGAGCAAGGAGTCTTCCCAGGGGGATTGAAAGAGGCTATGGTAAGACTGCTGCTGAAGAAGTCGAATCTAGACCTTCAGCTCCCTCCAATTACAGGCCTGTTTCCAACTTGCCTTTTTTAGGCAAGGTAATTGAGAGGGCAGCAGCGGATCAGCTGCAGCGGTTCTTAGAAGACACAGCTGGACTTGATCCCTTCCAGTCTGGCTTCTGTATTGGGCATGGGACGGAGACCGTGCTTGTCGCCATTACAGACCGACTTCACCGCCAGCTGGACCAGGGTGGATCAGTCCTGCTTGTTTTGTTAGACCTAACAGCAGCGATTGACACCGTAGATCATGCACTGTTGACCCACCGTTTAGCTGTGTCCGGAGTCAGGGGGACTGCCCTTAAATGGGTGGCCTCCTTCCTCCGGGACCGGGGACAATGTGTGGAGGGGGGCGGGGAGGTCTCTGGGAGACTCCCACTTAACTGTGGGGTCCCCCAGGGGGCTATCCTCTCTCCCTTATTATTCAACGTTTACATGCGCCCCCTGGCCCAGCTGGCACGCGACTTTGGTCTGGAGTGTTATCAGTACGCTGATGACACCCAGCTGCTGCTGAGAATGGACGGCAGGCCGGACACCGTACCCGATTGTTTCCATCTTTGCCTTGAAGCCGTGACTGGTTGGCTGCGTGCCAGCCGGCTGAAGGTGAATCTGTCGAAGACGGAGATCTTGTGGCCCGGTCGACCTGGGCTGGGTGGGTGCCGATTGCCTACCCTGGATGGCGAGCGACTCAGCCTGTCATCCCTTGTTAAGAGCTTGGGTGTTCAATTGGACCCCTTGCTGACCATGGAGACTCAGGTCTCCGTGGTCAGCAAGACGGCGTTCTTTCACCTACAACAGGCTAGGCGACTGGCACCCTACCTGTCCAGGGACGACCTGGCCGCGGTGATCCAAGCAATGGTCATCTCGAGGCTGGACTACTGTAATGCCCTCTACGTTGGCCTTCCCTTGTCGACAATCCGGAAACTCAAGCTAGTGCAGAATGCCGCTGCTCGCTTGCTGGCGGGAACGCCAGTGAGGGAGCACATCACACCCATCCTTCGGCAACTGCACTGGCTCCCTATTGAGTACCGAATTGTCTTCAAGGTGTTGGTGTTAACCTTTAAGGCCTTGCACGGCCTAGGGCCTGCATACCTGAAGGACCGCCTTGCCCCGTACATTCCCCCGAGATCACTACGTTCAGAAGAACAGAATCTGTTATTGGTGCCATCTATCCGCTCCTGCCATCTGTCTACAACCAGGCAAAGAGCCTTCTCCGTGGTGGCTCCGGTGCTATGGAACTCCCTCCCAGAAGACACCCGTGCCATCCCGGAACTCATCCCCTTTCGGAGGGCCTGTAAGACCGCCCTTTTCAGACTAGCCTTCAACTAGGTGCATTGGCCTAGTGCAATTGTTAATATAATTGCCTAGTATATCGCGCCCGGGTTCAAGGAAATGTTTTATATCTCATCTGACACCTCGTGATGTGACATGTAATCTCTAACTTTTAATGTTTTAATGTTTTATTGTAAGGCTGCATGGTTGACACATGTTGCCTTTTTATATGCTGTTACCCGCCCCGAACCTGCAGGGAGGAGCGGAATACAAGACCAAACAATAAATAAATAAATAAATTATTAAGGTGTCTGTGGTAGACATATTTGCAATATAAACCATCCATTTTAAAAATAATCATACTATTCGATCTCGTCACTCTGTGCTACTAGATTAATTTGTAATCCCTGTTACGCAACCATTGTTATTAGGTTCTTAAAGCCACAACACACCAGCCCAGCGATGTAAAAGCCACATGGTAGAAAAATCTGTTTTGATTTTACTAATGTCAAACTCATACTTTTCCAAGAACAATTCCGCCAAGAGAAAACAGAAAGCAATAGGAATGCAGAGTCATAAATCATGCCAAGCCAAAGTGTTAGCAGCACCGTAGGAGTGAAATGGCTTCTAACTTTTATACTGGAGAGAATTTAAATGAAAAGAAACATATCAATGATCTCAGAACCTTACGAGATGCATATCTGTCTAATGGGAGCAAGCAAAAATAATCTCCTTCCATTATTTTTAAGACTTTGGATCAAAGTGTGGTTGGGATTACAGGAAATTGACCATGATAGAAAATAAAGTTGGTTATTTGGTCAGAAGTAATATTTTATATGGACTGCTGAAGAATTATTTGGTAGTCTTTCCTTAGTCTGTCAGTTGTTTCAGCCACATTCCCCAGAGGGAACATCTGTATACCTTTATAAAACTGAATGTTTGTATGTGTGTATGTGTGTATGCGGAGGGCGGGAGGGCAGAAGGGCGGAAGCAGCCACTTTCACAGGCCAGGGCGGATATGTGGCAGCCACTTTCACAGGCCAGGGCGGATATGTGGCAGCCACTTTCACAGGCCAGGGTGGATATGTGGCAGCCACTTTCACAGGCCAGGGCGGATATGTGGCAGCCACTTTCACAGGCCAGGGCGGATATGTGGCAGCCACTTTCACAGGCCACAGCGACCAGCGCGGGTGATGGACCTGCACCAAACTTGGTACACATAACCCCCCCTAACCCCCTTTATGTCCTGGCGTGGGTCGGGGGACATGACCCACGGATTATGGGATTTGTAGTACTTTCAAACACTTTGGTTCCCACAGACCACTGAGGCCACCAAAAAGGACCAATACAGACCACACTCAGCACACACAGCCCCCATGACCCACTCTACGTCCTGGTGCAGTTCGGAGGAGGGTGGACCATGGATGATGGGACTTGAAGTGCCTCTACTCACTTCCCAAGTCCGCTGCAACCCTCATCCAATCACTGATCGAGACCAAACTTGGCACACATAACCCCCATGACTGCCTTCACGTCCTGGTGAGGTTTGGGGAGGACTGACAATGGATGATGGGATTTGTAGTACTTTTACACCCTCTGTTCCCACAGACTACTGTGGCCCCCAACAAACACTGATAAAGACCACACTTGGCACACAGAGCCCCAGTGACCCAGTCCACATCCTACTGAAGTTTGGAGGGGGACAGAACATGGATGATGGGTCTTGCAGTACCTTCCCTCACTTTCCAAGACTGCTACAAACCTAATCCTATGATTGATCAACACCAAACTTGCCACACAGAGCCCTCATGACCCACTCTACATTCTGGTGCAGTTTGGAGGAGGGTGGACCATGGATGATGGGACTTGAAGTACCTTCACTCACTTCCGAAGTCTGCTGCGACCTCATCCATTACCGATTGAGACCAAACTTGGCACACATAACCCCCATGACTGCCTTCACGTCCTGGTGAGGTTCGGGGAGGACTGACAATGGATGATGGAATTTGTAGTATTTTCACACCCCTCTGTTCCCACAGACCACTGTGGCCCCCCCAAAAACACCGAGAAAGTCCACACTTGGCACACAGAGCCCCAGTGACCCACTCTACATTCTACTGAAGTTTGGAGGGGAGAGAACATGGATAATGGGACTTGCAGTACCTTCCCCTCACTTCCCAATCCTGCTACAAACCTAATCCAATGACTGATCAACACCAAATCTGGCACACAGAGCCCTCATGACCCACTCTACAGCCTGGTGCAGTTTACTGTGAGATGGACCACGGATGATGGGACTTGAAGTACCTTTACTCACTTCCGAAAAAGAATGCATCCCTCATCCATTCACCAATACAGACCAAACTTAGCACACAGAGCCCCCATGACCCAATCTACATCCTACTACACTTTGGGGGGCAGAGATGATGGGACTTGCACTACCTTCAGTAATTTCATGATACCACTGCAACTCCCAATAATGATGGATCAAGACCAAACTTGGCACACAGAGCCCCCATGACCCACTCTACATCCTGCTGCGCTTCACAAATAACCCGGGCAGGGCCGGGTCCCCAAGCTAGTAGTAAATAAAAATAGTAACATCAGCATATTTTAAACCAGCTTGGATCTACTTATGAAGCACAACACAAAGGATGAGCTGTACCACTTCAGATGGGCGGCAAACGATGGTATTATCAAATGCTCCTCCCTATTTCAAAACAAAACAATAACCTGAAAATACAGACTGGAATAACAAGATGAGGCCTGGGACAGAAACTCTTCTTCCAGTTGTGTTAATTCTTTCTCCAAGGAGTGTTTAAAAAGCCACCTAACATAAAGCAGTTTTAAAAGATATATATTACCCACCAACCCCCTGTAATCTGAAGTGATACAATTGAAGTGTAGTTTTTAAAGACACTCTGCTTGCATCCAGCCAAACATTTTTCAGAACTACATATCAATGGAAATTTTCTATTTTCGGCTATCCATATAGGAGAATTATAATGTATGAAATATGTTGCATAGAAAATGACAAGTGGTTCATTCACAAAATACAATAATCTGTTTTACTATTTGACCCATGAGGTTGGTGAAAAACAAACTCAATACAAGTTCCTAAATCAAAATATGAATTTTATTATTCATTCTCCACATTATGATAAGTTCCGCAATATCGAAACATCACCTTTCTGATGGTTCACAACATACTTCATTTCCACCAGCCTGGGCAGAAACTACACATTATGGAGGGGATTAATTAACCTTTTACTAAACTAACCTGGGGTGAGGGGAGGAGAAAGAGGAAATGTATGCCCACGAAACTCAGAACAATGAATATCAAACATACTGTACATTCAGGCCTGAAAAGAAATAAAACTCTGCTCCTGTTGCCTTCAAACCCGGTTTGCATGTTGATCTGGCTGGCAAAGTAGTGGGGAGCGCCGGGCACCAGACTCCCAGCCTACTCCTTTTGCAAGCAGCTGAATTTTGGCTTCAATAGGATGTTTGTCTTTGAAATCTCTAATTTTGTTATTGTTTGGTTTTGTTATCATGCATGAAGCTGAGCACATGGCATGGCTGGTAAAAGTACAAGTAGAACAGGTTATACCTCATAAAGAAAAGGAGGCTGGTGTGACAGAAATTTTAAAAATGTAATTTTTTGCAATTTGTTATTTGGTGGGGGTAATTTGGGTAATCTGCTACAGAGCCCTAGACAGTTCTTTGAAATATGGTTTACAAGGAGCCCTACGTTCCTAGCTACACTCCACACTTAGACATGTTTAATCTTTGGTTGTTTTGTTCCCAGGATTCATTTTTTTAATGTCTATCAGTTTTCTCCCTACTGCAATGCCAGCAGGTGGCTTCCACTCCAGTAGTGTGATGAATCTGCTGTGTTTTAGTTCATATTTTAAATGAGTCAACCGAGATACTGAACTGGATTTCAAAGTTCAGGTAAAGACCTCTTCACATTTCACACTGGTAGTCTGAATCACCATGCATCATGGCAAATCTGGTGACCGCCATCGGGGGATGTGGGGAACCCGTCTCCCCACGCCCCACATCATCCGACTTACAGACATGGTGATCCCACAGAGAGAAGCTTTGGTCATTTGGCTTCCCTACATTGATCCAAGGCAACACAGGAAGCCTCCCATGTTACCATTGTGGCAGCATGGTCCACTTCACCATCCCTTTAAGCACAGACCCCATCAGAAGTAGTAGTGTGTTATGTAATGGGAACCAGCGGGCTCCATGGTTCCCATCACACCTGTTTTTCAGTTTTAAAGTGTGATAAGAGGTAGGAGCTCTGAACACAATGGCTGGTCCATGTTCAGAATTCCCTTCTTTTAGGACATTTCTGCCTCTTTTCAACCCTAGAACATGTGATGAGCTCTGTGCCACTCCATGCTTGAAAAGAGGCTGAAGTGTCCCACAACTGGGAAATTTCTCAATATGATAAGGTCGCAAGTCACATCAAAAAGTCAGCATAGTTGTCACTGCAATAGACACATATAAATACAGTGCAGATGACACTCTCATAAGAGATAATGCCACTGTCACCACTGTGTACAACTGCACCCTTGGTTTGCTCCTGATACGATAAATAAATAAATAAATACCACAGTGTTCTTATTGCTTTTCAGAGTATTTTCATATTGTGTAGAGTCTTGGGACTATCACACTACATAGCTATAGCACTTCTGATTTATTCAACTGCATTGGATTCATCTTATAGAATATTGGGATTTCCAGTTCAGAAAGGGGCATTTCAAATTTTCATCCACAATTGTATCACATCACAAGTATCAGAATTCACCAGGATATTGCCAAGGCAGTTTATGTGAAATAATAGTGATGTAATGTTGTTGAAATTGGAGTAAATTCACACCATGTTTCCTGTCTTTGATTTTAAAGGGGGGAAGTGGAGTATCCTTGATCTGAGGAAGCAAGCATAGCAACAGCAGCATTACCATACCATAAAAATCAAAATACAAAACTCAATTTTACCATTTTATATAAATTAACAACAACAACAACAAAACAACTTTATTCTTATACCCTGCCACCATCTCCCCGAAGGGAATCGGGGTGGCTTACATATGTGACACTCAACAAGATATAAAAGCAAAACAATCAATTAAAGCAAAACACAATTTAAATAAAAGCATAGTAAAAACAATGCACAACAAAACCAATAACCAGTAATACAATGGGCATGACCTATAAAAAAGGGCTGGGCATGGGTTAGTGCAAAACAATATATAAGGGGCACCATTTTACTACATCATTTTTTTTAGTCATCAATGCGTGTGATGAGACCTTCCTGAATCTTCATTCGCAAAGTAATGCCGAGAGAGTATCCATGAATTTTGATATCTATAGGGGTCTTCAATTTTTTAAAAAACCAAGCTCCTTGATTCATCTAATGCTGAAATTTCTGTATTTATTAATGAAGTGATATAAAAAGCAACAAGAAAGGAAGGATAAGAAGAATAGAATAGACTTTATTTATACTCCGCCACCATCTCCAATAGGAGCTTGAGGTGGCTTACAAAATAGCACACAGTGGTGCCATGCACACATAAAATGCAATACATCAACATAGAAAATCAACAACACGTTTACATAAAACCATATATATATAAACAAAAGCAAACGCTATTACATAAAATCAGTAAAATGTGGCTATAACCATTGGTTAAAAAATTGAATGATGATCCTATGATTGGAAGGGCATCATCATTTTTTAAAATTATAGTGCTATAGTACAAAAGGACAGTTTCATATATGTGTTATAAAAGGAGGGAGGAGAAGAAGAAAAAGAAAACTGCTTTGTTTTGTAATCTTCCAGAACTAATAAGAAACCCATTTAAATGTGGTAAACAAATCATAGAATCATACCAGTTGAATGAACACACAAATGGCTAAAATTTACAACAGTTAAAAACTGCTTAAAATACCAACAACAAACATAATTTAGTCCATGGTCCCGCATCTGTTAAATAGATAACATACAGGAGTTAACCGAGCACTTGTATCAGGGGAAATATACTATACAGGCACTTACTACACAGTGTCAGGTAATACCCTGGCCAGGGACTAGGCTCTTTCTTAGCCTTGCTGCCACTGTGAGGAACTTTGCCACCGAGTAAGGAAGGATTATGAGTCATCCTGCATAACTGATTCCTTCCAAAACTGCCATGTGGCCAAGTATGTCTGATGTCTGATGGGCTTTTTTTCTTTTCTTTTTTTGCATTTGGAGGCACCAGTTTTCAAAAGAAATTTGGACATTGTACAAAAAAACATATAGACAGACACACCCTTCATTGCAGCATTTAACCTCAAATATGTCTAAAAATAAATTATTTGTGGGCTTTTTTTCTCAATTGAAAGGTCAAGAAAAAATAAATCTGGTTTCCAAAACAACATATTCTATGACAATGGGAAAAATGCTAAGAATCCATAATTTCCTTATTAGCATTACACTGACTAGCAAAGCACACTTCTTGAGACATTTTCCAAAATACTCTTTCAAATCTGGCCAGCTGTAACTCTCATTACCTGCAAACTTGGTGGGGTACAATTCCCATCAGACTGAGATCTGTCCAGTGTTGAACTCCCTTTATTCATTTATTTATTTGCAGTATTGGTATTCCACCCTTCTCACCCCGAAGGGGATTCAGGCTGGATCACCAAACACATATACAGCAAACATTCAATGCCATTAAACAGACAGGGCATACAACAGATAGAGGAATTATGTAAACTTCAGCACCCTGGAGGTTGTGCTCGATTAATTAGCCTTAGATCTCAGTGGGCTTGCTCCTAACTGGTCAAATGGGTCAGCCTTTTTCTTGGGGTGCAACTGTCATCATCCCCAGGCTGTGTAGTGAAGTGGTAAGAATGTTGGGAGATGTAGGCCAGCAAGTAGGAAGAGTCATCTGATCGGTTAAGAGAGGAACACCTTCGGTAGTGGGTGGGATTCACACAGCAGTCCCAGGTGTAGATGGACTACAATGACAATCATCATCTATCAGTCCTCCCAAACTGCGTCAGTATTTTAAATTGGCCATGATGAGAATAAGTGCCAAGTTTAGCTCAGATCCATCATTGATGGGATTCACACAGCTCTCCAGCTATGAGTGGACTGCAAATCCCACCATTCTCAGTCAATCCTTTGCCTCCGTTTTCACACAGGAGGACAGACAACATATGCCTGCAGCTGAGTCAGTTTTTTCAGGGAGGGAATTAAATGAATTAAACCAGATAGAGATAAACAAGGAAGATGTTCTCACATGCCTTACTAAACTAAATGTCAACAAATCACCAGGGCCAGATGGCATCCACCCCAGAGTTCTTAAGGAACTCAAGTGTGAAATTGCTGAAATTCTAGCCAAAATATATAACCTTTCTCTAAGATCAGGCACTGTACCCGAGGACTGGAGGGAGGCAAATGTAACTCCGATCTTCAAGAAAGGATCCAGGGGTGATCCAGGAAATTATAGGCCAGTTAGTCTAACCTCAGTTCCAGGCAAAGTGATGGAAACCATTATTAAAGAAAAAATTACTAAGCACATAGAAGAACAGGCATTGCTGAAGGAAAATCAACATGGTTTCTGCAAAGGCAAATCATGTCTTACTAACTTGTTAGAATTCTTTGAGGGTGTAAATAAACACATAGATAAAGGGGACCCAATTGATATTGTTTACCTTGACTTTCAAAAGGCTTTTGACAAAGTCCTCACCAAAGGCTCCTAAATAAGCTCTTCAGCCATGGAATCAGGGGACAGGTCTTGTCCTGGATTGGAACCTGGCTAAACTGTAGGAAACAAAGGGTGGTAATAAACGGACATTTCTCTGGGTGGAAAGAGGTGAGAAGTGGCGTACCGCAAGGTTCAGTTTTGGGTCCGTTACTTTTTAATTTATTCATTAATGATCTGGATGTAGGAGTGAATTCTGAGGTAGCAAAGTTTGCAGACGACACTAAATTGTTCAGGTAGTTAAAAATGAAACTGATTTTAAAGAGCTCCAGAAAGATCTCTCGAAATTGAGTGAATGGGCAACAAAGTGGCAAATGCATTTTAACCTAAACAAGTGTAAAGTCATGCACATTGGGGCAAAGAACCCCAACTACACCTACAAATTGATGGGGTCAAAGCTTTCCGAGACAAACCAGGAAAGGGATCTTGGGGTCTTGGTGGACAGCTCAATGAAGATGTCAACCCAGTGCGCTGCAGCAGTGAAAAAGCAAATTCTATGCTAGGCATGATCAGAAAGGGAATCGAAAATAGGTCAGCAAATGTTGTATTACCTCTCTACAAATCGATGGTAAGGCCACATTTGGAGTACTGTGTACAATTCTGGTCTCCGCACCTTAAGAAGGATATAACGGAACTGGAAAAGGTACAGAAAAGGGCAACAAGAATGATCCAAGGGATGGAGCGGCTCCCTTATGAAACCAGGTTGCAACGCCTTGGTCTTTTCAGTCTTGAAAGACGGCGTTTAAGAGGTGACTTCATCGAAGTGTATAAAATCATGCATGGGATAGAAAAGGTGAATAAAGAAAACTGTTTTCTTTGTCACAAAACACTAGGACTAGAGGGCACTCCCTGAAGCTCCAAGGTAGGAAAATTAGGACTAATAAAGGGAAATATTTCTTCACCCAGAGGGTCATTGGGTCATGGAACTCACTTCCAGAAGAGGTTGTGACAGCTGTCAGCCTGAACAACTTCAAGGCAGGATTAGACAGATTCATGCATACCAAGTGTATCGGTAGTTACTGAAAAGGACATCCAAGTGCCACCTCGGAGTTGGTTGAGGTAGGCAGGATTTCCCTGGGTACTGGTTGTGGGGGGTCGGGAGCAGGTCAGGGTTTTGCCCTCCCTTCTGCTCGAGATCCCCGTGTACAACTGGTGGGCCACTGTGTGATACAGAATGCTGGACTAGATGGGCTGAGGTCCGATTCAGCATGGCTCTTCTTATGTTCTTATGTTCTTAATCCCCCAAATCCCCAATAATATTTTAAGTTGGATCATGATAGGTATGTGTATCAAGTTTGGACAAGATCCATCAAACCATGTAGGAGGCTTTGCAGATCAGCCATATACATTTTGACTGTGTATAGATAAATAAATAGAATCATAGAGTTAAAAGAGACCACAAGAGACATCCATTTCAACCCCCTGCTATGCAGTAACACACAATAAAAACACTCCCAACAAGATGGCCATTCAGCCTCTGTTTAATAATCTCCAGAAAAGGGGACTCAACCACACTCCGAGAAAGTATATTCCAAGTGTTGTCGAAGGCTTTCATGACCTCAAAACCTCACAACCTCTGAGGATGCCTGCCACAGATGTGGGCAAAATATCAGAGAGAATGCTCTAGAACATGAGCATATAGCCCAGAAAACTCACAGCAAAAAGTGTATTCATTGTCATACAGCTCTTACTACCTCATCAGGCAGGTGGATTTTCCCATCTCTGTGCACTGTCGTCACATTGTCAGGACGGAGTCTGCCGGAGTCCATCAAACTATGCAAGGTTACTTCTGGTGAGGTTCTGTTGGGCTCTGTACTGGCAAGAGGGAGCCCTGAGGAGTTGAGTAATTACCCGTCTCCTAATGAATGAAGCTGAGGACAGTACAAAAACATCATGGGATGGCAGCCCATGACCCGCAGTAGTAAGGGGATGAAACAGGGCATGGTTTCTCACAGTGTCCCCAGGCTTCTGGACCTCCATGTGATGAGGTCCTATCTGTCAGGAATTTCTTCCTAATATTGGGGTGGAATCTCTTTTCTAATGCCAATGAGCTCAAACAATATAAATGCCATTTAGTGACCCCTAGAATATGAGAGCTGGATGTCCATTCTTGAGTGATTTTCAAGCCCTTGATAGAACATGAATTCACTGTTGTTTGGGTTTAGGGTGTTATTTATTTTGAACATCTTATATTGTTTACCCTTCAAAAGTAAGCTTTTATCTAAGCTCTTCCTGAGGTATAGAAAATTTAGAACTTCTGCCTTGAAACATCTATTTGTGTTTTGATACAAGTAATTATTTCAACATGTTTTACAAAGGTGCACAGTGTGCTCCTTTAAGCATCTATCCTCAAGGATATATTGTGCTTGGCATTTTCCATCATTTTGCTGAAATACCAATTAAAAGAAAATATGGAGAAGGGGACATATTTATTCCTTTTAGATATCCAGTGGGCAGTTGGCTGAGTGCACAGCCATAATATAGCTGCTTTCATTTTTTTGGCAGCCACTTACCTTTCACTGACTTTATAGATCTATGCTGAGTGGCCACCTTCTGTATAATCACTCATGCCTCATGTCCACCAGCTGCATTTGGTTTCCGGTTTCATCAAGAACTAAGTTGTCTCTATCCAAATTCTTTAGAATTTTAGTTTTTAGAAAAACATTATTTGTTACAAGCAGTACCCAGTAACATTGCACACTTCACTATTCTACAGAGAGCAACAACTTTTAGTAAGGCAGCGTCCTAAAACAACTACTTGAGAACAGAAGGAGTCTGTTCTGCATGTTTGTTAGATCTAAAGAGGTGGGGAGTGTGAAGCTAACAGATTCTAATTAAAATTATCAACCACAGAAGAAAAGGGCCTATGTGCCTGTTCAATCAAAGGCCTTAAGAATCCTTATTTCTGAGCTGAACATTAAACTTTGCTCTATTCATTTTTGGTTCATTTCCTCTTCAAACTGAATTTATTTTTTGATTTTACTTCTTTTGTTATATTTATAGTCTATTATTATTGTGGTTTATACACTATTTTATCTCCTCTGAAGAGGAATCAGGATACCTTAACATAAAAGCATCATCAACATAACAATTTGAAATATACAAATATGCAAACATTCAAACAGGATTAAATATAAACAATATCTTAAAATCCCCACTTAAAAATAATTAAAACAAATTCAAAGTTAAAAACCACAGCACCCCCTGAATTGATCTTTAGAACCTTCATCTTTAAAAGTCTGTCTGAATAAAAAGGTTTTAGCCTGCTGCCAGAAGGACAGCAGGGAGGGGGCCATTCTGGCTTACCTGGGGAGCAGGGAGTTCCAGTGTCAAGGGGCAGCCACTGAGAAGTCCCTCTCTTTCGTTCCCACCAACCAAGCTTGAGATGGGGGTGGGACCAAGAGGAGGGCCTCTCCTGAAGATCTCACGGCCCAGGCAGGTTCATACAAGGGAATGCAGTCAGCCAAATAGCCTGGAACTGAACCATCTAGGCTATAATCAGAACTTTGAATTGTGCCCGGAAACAGATTGGAAGCCAATGGAGCTGCTGCAACAGGAGAGTTGTCTGCTCCCTGCAGTCCACCCCACTTAGCAACCTGGCTACAGCTCTTTGGACCAGCTGAAGTTTCCAAGCACTCTTCAGATGCAGCCCCATGTAGAACACGTTATAGTAATCCAGACGGTATGTAACTAAGGCATGAACCACCATGGCCAGATCTGGCTTCTCAAAGAATGGGTGCAGTTGGTAAACAAGTTTTAATTGTGCAAAGGTCCTCCCAGCCACCGTCGATACCTGGGCCTCCAGGTTCAATGCTGAGTCCAGAAAGACTCCCAAACTGCAAGCCTGTATCTTTAGCGGGAGTGTGACCCATTCAGCACAGGCTGAATCCTTTTCTCTGGCCTGCCTTCCAACTGACCAGTAGTATCTCTGTCTAGTCTGGATTAAGTATCAATTTGTTTGTCATCATCCAGTCCATTATTGATGGCAGACACTGGTTTAGGGTCAGGATGGCTTCCTTGGCATTTGGTGGAAAGAATTAGTAGACCTGGATGTCATCTGCATATAGATGGCACCGTACTCCAAAACTCCAGATGACCTCCCACAATGGTTTCATGTATATGCTAAATAGAATGGGGAACAAAATGGAACCCTGAGGAACCCCACAGTTTTGCTGCCCACTTTCCTCCTGCAGTGGAGGCAAAGTACCAAAAAGCACTTTGTCCTCTACCATGGAGAGGCAAGTGTTGTTTCTCCCCAAATCCCCATGTGATGGGGAGGCAACACGTTTTGCCACCTTTTCTGCCATCACATGGGAATTTGGGAGGAACAACACTTGCCACCCCATGGTGGAGGACAAAATACCTTTTGGTGCTACCCAGATATTTGCAGCAAAAAAAATGTCAGCTTCTATATGGGGTGGATGTATGCATTTATAAACCTTTCAAAACCCTCCAAACTAAATTCCTGTGCACACTGTTGTGGGTCCCCTCCTGTTTCTCACATGCTACAGTCCAATTGGAGATGGGTCGAATTTCAATTGATCCTTAAGATCTATTACTGCTTAAAATTATTACTAATATTATTATTTTTCCCAGTGGACCTGGCCCCTCTTACTTTGGGAGATAGATTTCAGACAAAATGAAAATTTACATTGCAGGAAATGCTGAGAAGCTGGGATTTACACCTCAAACTTTAATAACACTCTGGATATGACAATGCCAAATCAGTCATTAAATCTGTCATATCTAGGATGTGAAGCTGTAAACACATCTGGGAGAAATGGGCAGATACACAGAAATTAAAAACAGCATGATTTTGTTAACCCCAGATAGTTATTTATTAAAGACAGACATTCCCAAATTTAGGAGGTTTTTTACCCTGGCCAGATTCAATGCATTGCCATCAGCATTGCTGCAGGGTAGGTTTACAGGTATCCCCTACCATGAGCATGTATGCCAATCTGGTATGGAGAGTGTGGAAACTGGCAGTAATGTCCTCTTGCAGTGTCACTTCTATAGGGATATTCAATCTGATTTTATCACTCCCATTGTAGAGCAGATCCCTAGCAGAAATGAGGAATAGATAGGTTACCATCAATCACTTATAGAGTTTTATGCAGCAGCTATAAAAATAAGGAGGCAGATTGTGAATTATTTTAGTGGATGTTTTAACTTACTCATTTTATTATCTATACTCACAGATTTTATAAGTATCTTATATATAGACTCCATATCATGGATTTTGTGCTTTTAATGTTTCAAATCTCTAGTCTTAATGTTAAATCTTTTTAAATTAAAAAAACTCTGTTTGTAATGTTTTTTTTAACTTTTACTTTCCTGATCTGTGACTGTAATAATAAAATTCATTCATTCAATTCCAGCATTGTAAGGGCAGAAAGAATTCAAAATGGCACTAAGGTCCACAAATGGGTAGACCAAAAAAAGGAAGGCATCTGTCTGCATCCAAAGCCTATGCATCAGCTGGGTGAATCCAATGAAGAAACTCAGGTCACAGAGAAAGGGACATGTATTTAAAAACAGCTGCATATAGTTTTTCAGAAAAGAGGACAGCTGGTAGCAAAATGCCAGCATTATTATTGTGTGTATTTTCATATAAAGAAATGAGATCCCAACGAAGAGACACCCTTTTCTAACCACCATGGGGATATATTTATTTACCATTGGAATGATAATGACATGTGTGGTTTATATACACTAAAATTTGGTTCCTCCTTCAACCTTAAAAAAAGGGCAACCCTACCATCAAATCTGTCATTACCAGTGCTGTTTTCCTTTTGCTGAAACATGAAGCTGACTGCCAGCTCAGCAACAAGCACCTGTTTTGCAGAGAATAAGGACATTTGAAAAGCCTAGTTGCTGAATCAGGACAGGAGTTCATGAAGGCTACCACCTTATTTCCCACAGAGACTAGCTGGATGCTTCAAAGAAGAACACAAATGGAGCCTTTACTCCTATCCATTGTTATTAAAAACAGAGCTTGGAAACAGTACTTTTTTGGATGGCAACTCCCAGGCATCTCCAGTTAAGCTGCCCAGTAAAATTGCAGTAGTGTTACTCAGCTTTGATTCAGAGGTACACTTCCTGCAAACACTGAAAGCAGCAGAAAAAACCAACAATATCACATTGTTGGTCAGAATTAGCCCTGGATTCATCCTGGTTTCTGCCACATCTACTGCACTGAAAATTGTATTGCTGTATACACCCCAAATTCAAATGTGTTAGTACCAAGGTAACAACAAGGTGAATACAACATTTTTGCCCAT
Organism: Anolis apletophallus; assembly: GCA_030556195.1. NCBI lineage: Eukaryota > Metazoa > Chordata > Lepidosauria > Squamata > Anolidae > Anolis > Anolis apletophallus. The sequence goes on along the minus strand of JARBWK010000002.1, from coordinate 40,579,130 downwards.
ATAGAGTGGCTGCAACTACCAGTAATGGTGAATTGATACTTGAAGGTCCATCATTTATTATTTTACTGAATTCCCTTTAAAGCTAAGACAAGTTGATATCAACACATCTTGTTGCAGCAACTTCTAATTGTTTGTTACATAATATCTGAAAATGCAAATACATTGCATGTGTAAGTGAACCATCATAGTTCAGTAATGATACCAAAAGTAGGGATGGTGCAAACTTTCATAATTGAGGAAAACAGTGATCTCAGAAGTTCCCATTATATGCTGAGCTAATACTGAGCTCAGGTCATAGTGGACTGTACTTGGTAAGTTCGAATAGGTTTCACCCATATGTACACTTCCAATTTGAAAGTGGTTTTGGGGAAATTTAGACCTTTTGGGGCATATATCAGAGGGGGAGACAGGTAGAATTGAAAACTAAAACCTACAAGCTTCACAGTGCCAAGAGAGTGTTCCATTTATGCTCCAAAGCATCCATTTCTATGGGGAGTTTAAGACTGAGGACTAGTGCTTCTCCAGCCCCCTTTCAGTAAAAGGGAAGATAGAAAGTGGCCATCATCGAGAAAAGAACAGAGAACTAGCAAGGGATATCCTTGGGCGTAGATTTCCAGACTACCCCCAAAGATCTGTCTAAAAGCATTTGAGTCTTATCCTGCGACCTTGAATGGTCTCCAAGTAAACTAAATTCAGAGTGAGAACAATTATAATAAGCATAGCAAAAGTAGTAAACTATTCTGGGGTTGGGGGAGAAGGAAAGGAAATGATGTAAAACAGGATACAGAATGATGAAGAAAACAAAATGAATAGTTTTGAGAACCTTAGACAGACGGTTATATATATAAGCTTAATAAGACTTTGAGCTACAGTAAATCTATTTGTATTGTGTTTAGACTATAGAATAGATGGAGAAACCAGGGGAAAATGGGGAAACACTCAAACATACGGAGATATAAATATTCAATAGTATTCCTGTACCTTTGGATTATGTAAAGGGTGGGGGTTCACAGGCAGAAATGGGGAGGTGGTGGGAATGGGAAATAATACTTGTATTTTGATTGTTGAATTTTGAAGATTGCATCTCTCTCTCTCTCTCTCTCTCTCTCTATATATATATATATATATATATATATATTAGCAAACAGGAAAAGTGAGGATGATGATGATGATTATTATCATTATACCCTTTCTTTCTCCCTATGGAGGCTCAAGGGAGCTAATTATCCAACAATATTGTTGGAATTAGTTGTTCTTGACCACAAGGCTGGATCATATGAACATCTACATCCCTAAACTGCTATATCTATTGATTCAAAAAGTTGGTGAACTCAGTTTAAAAAATTCAGAGTGAGTCAGCATATTTTGCCTGGGGTGTGGTGTAGCTTATAGAGGGAGGTACAAGCGTTGGTCTAACAATGGCCACTAGTGCACCCACAGTGGACTATATCAGCATAGAGACACTACCAACAGTGGTGTCTCTGCCAGTGGCATAAGTAGGGAAAAGGCACTCTATGGTTTTGATGAGGATGGGTTTGGTGTCACAGGATGTAAAGTTCCTTCACTCAAGCAAAAGTTACCTTAATCTGGATCTAAACTATGAAAGTAGGGGTAACAATTAATAATCTTTTATCTTCTTTAATTTATTTATCTTCTTTAATTTATTTATTTATAAAAAAAATTACTCCACTCTTCAGCCACAAAGGTACTCAGAACAGCTTACAATATGTGAATTTGCACTCAGCTTACAATCTACATAAGATAAATATGGTACGTAAGGCACTATGTATCTGTGTCCTGCTGGCTGTCTTCCTCTCACTCAGTGGCCAGCAGAATAACCATTTCAAGTACTTCATGCCACCTCCATATATCTAAATCCATATAGTATGTGAAATGGCTCTAAAAGTATAGTATTCAGTAGGCATGAGAAAAAAGTTATGAAAATGAAAAGAAATCGGAAGGGATTCGTATGTATGGGACTTTCAAGTTTATACGGATCGCAAGGCCAATCCCGGAAGTGGAATTTCTTTTTCGCACTCCCTGGGCCCAAAATTTCGGATGCCCACCCAACAGGAAAATTTCCCCCTTCAAAATAGCTTTGCAGACATAACTCACAGTCAAATCGGGGCCTTTCCATGCTTGAAGCCTAATTAGAGTGAAGGGCCTCCTCCAGGAAGTGAAAAAGGAGCCAGAAACCATAGAGAGATCCAGATCGGGACTCCTAGAGGGGCTGGAGGACTGACGAAAAAAGCGATTTAAACACTTAGGAAGGGGGTTTAGATAGAAGGACAGAGTAGAAGGACATAAGAACTGCTGAGAGAAGGGCAGCAGGAGTGAAAAGAGCATGGAGAGGAGAAGGAAGAGTTCAGAATCAAGAAAAGCCATAGAGTTCAAATGGAGGTCCTAGACTGCTATGGTAAAACTGAATGGGGAAAAGCTGGAGTGAGGAGAACTCTACAGCTTAGCAAGGCCTGCACCAGAGGTATTTAATAATATTAATAATAATATATTAATGCATTATATCTCCCTGCAAGGAAACCAAGGGAAATGTTGCCCCTTGATTTGCCTGTGCTTAAAACAGTATCAGTCCTGTTTCCCTGCTTTGCCTACTTTAGAACTACTAACGAATTTCGTTCGTAATTACGTTAAATTTTAGAAATTTTTGGATTTTTTTGTAAGTCTTTCTATTACTAATCAAAAAAATCCCCCCCATTAGATTTAGATGGGTTCGAAACCATGCCTAGTATTCAGCATAAGAAGAGCCTACAAAAATAAATACAGTGCCTTCAAGCTTACAGGTATTTATTTATTTATTTCCTATACTTTTACCCTGCCCTTCTCACCCCTGAGGGGGAGACTCAGGGCAGCCTCACAAAAGCATCATCGGATGCCGGCATCATAAAAACAATCAGCAATACATAAAAAATATTAAAAACACTAATTAAACGGTTAATTAAAACACGCCTGATAAAATCAGAATTCAGAATCCAGAGTCTAGTTCATGTCAATTCATTGTCTTAAATCTTCTTTCACCTGTTGTTATTACTGGTTGAACACTCGATCCCATAGCCAGGTCTTAGGTTTCCTTCTGAAAGACAGGAGGGAGGTAGCCAATCCGATGTCCCTGGAGAGGGAGTTCCACAGATGAGGGGCCGCTGCAAAGAAGGCCCTGTCCCTCGTCCCCACCAGTCGTGTTTGCGATGGCGGTGGGATCAAGAGCAGGGCCTCTCCGGATGATCTTAAATTTTGTGATGGTTCGTAACAGACCAATACATAGTATCATAGAGTTGAAAGAGGCCATAAGGGTCACTTCTTCTGTTCTAGTCCATAAACAACCAAACCAAGCAAAGAAAAATGCATTCATTGCAACATCAGAGTTTTCCCTAATTTTCTCCATTTCCAAAGGTCCCTATGTGCAAAGCTATCACAAGAAGATCAAACCAGCTTGATCATATGGTATGGCAGACAGTCAACAGTTCATATGTAGAAGTTGGGTTTGGTTACCAATGTTCTTTTAATTTTTGAGAAACGTTGGTTTGATACTAGGACAGCCGCTGCTTTTTTTGTAGCAGAGTTAACTGGAGATGATCACAGAGTACTAGTCTGCCCTCAAGAAATAAGGAAAACCACATACACAGCACCAGCCAAGTCAAATTCAAAATTAGAAGGAACAACCTTGCACGTGTGTAATGCACTGTATTTTAGACTGGCCTTGCAAAGGCTTATTTATATAAACAAGGTTGTATTGGGTACTTCTTAGGATAGTGAAAAAGAGTATAGACAGCAGGAGGCTGGTTGAGTATTCAGGGGTTAGAGCACAGTATTTTAGAAAATTTATTTCCAGTTGGTTTTCCTATATAACTGGAAGTGGTAGTGCCTGGACCTAGAGTGCTTAGACAGTTGTAGTTAATGGCTCCCACATTAGTAGGGCAGGGAAATGGTTCTATTTTTTAAGTCTTAAAGGTGCTGAGGCTGAGGTTTATTGTTGGACCAGGCTTTTGGGAAATTAGGATCCAAATTCTCAGGAAGCGGTCAACCCCCTTGTTTAAGGAGCTCCATTGGCTGGTTCATCTTCCGGTCCCAATTCAAGGTGCAGGTTCTTACCTACAAACCCCTGAACGGTTTGGGACCCGCCTACCTACGTGACCGCATTTTCGTTTATGAACCTACACGATCTATGAACCTACACGTCTATGAACCTACACGAGGCCCTGCTCTCGTTCCCGCCCCCTTCGCAGGTGCGAATGGTGGGGACAAGAGAGAGCATTCTCTGTGGTGCCCCCCCCCCGACTCTGGAACTCACTCCCCAAGGAGATTAGACATAAGCTTGGGAACATATGAAGATTTTCAGTTGTTTCCTGAAAGAGGGCAGCAATGGGGCCAATCTGATGTCTTTCGGAAAAGAGTTCCAGAAGCAGAGGACAATTACAGAGAAAGCCCCCTCTCTCTCATCCCCACCAGCTGGATTTGGGATGGGGATGGGATCAAAGGAGGGCCACCCCTGATGATCATAGTGTCCGGGCAGGTTCATATAAGGAGAGGTGGTTGATTAGGTGGTCCTTCCTTTCCTCCACTTCATTTTAACTTTATAAAGTCTTAAAAAAGTGTATAACTACTAAAATAATGTATAAATATTAAAATAAATAGAGTATCCCTATATCCCTATATTGCGGTTTTTCACTTATTGCGAGAGATCCTGGAACCTAACCCCAGCAATGTGAGAGAACACTTTATTCAATCATTCCTTTCACCATATGCTTGGGAACATAGGAAGATTTTCAGTTGTTTCCTGAAAGAGGGCAGCAATGGGGTCATTCCGATGTCTTTTGGAAGAGAGTTCCAGAAGCAGGGGACAATTGCAGAGAAAGCCCTCTCTCTCGTTCCCACCAGCTGGATTTGGGATAGGGATGAGATCAAAGGAGGGCCTCCCCTGATGATCATAGTGTCCGGGCAGGTTCATATAAGGAGAGGTGGTTGATTAGGTGGTCTGAACCCAAACAGTTTAGGGCAGGGTCCTCAAACTAAGGCCTGGGTGCCAGATACGGCCCTCCATGGTCATTTACCCTGCCTTCACTCAGGGTCAACCTAAGTCTGAAAAGACTTGAAAGCACAACAACAACAACAACAACAGCAACAACAGCAATAACAACAACAATCCTATCTCATCAGTCAAAAGCAGGCCCACACTACTAATAAGTTTATATTTGTTAAAATTGTTCTTCATTTTAATTATTGTATTGTTTTAAGTGTGTGTTTTTTGCACTACAAATAAGATATGTGCATTGTTCATTAAAATCAACAATAGGAAATCATTCATGTTTTTTTTCAAATTATAATCCAGCCCTCCAACAGTTTGAGGGACTGTAACCTGGCCCTCTGTTTAAAAAGTTGGAGGACCGCTGGTTTAGGGCTTTAAAGGTAACAACCAGCACTTTAAATTTTGTCCAGTAGCAGATTCGGAGCCTGTGGAACTGCCGTAACACGGGCAACCAAATAATATAACTATGTTACAGGGCCGTAGCCAGGATTTTGGTTCGGGGGGGGGCTGAGTTTGGTTCGGGGGGGGGGGCTGAGACTGGGTGGAAGAGGGTTTACCCTAGCAAACCTTTTGTATTGTTATCCCAATAACCCCATGAAGGTGGGATATAATGAGCATGATGATCAGATCATGATATGAATAAACATAACAGTTTAAATAATGTACCAGTAAGGTCTTCTCGCTGACCACCCTGAGAATTTCGGGGGGCGGGGCTGAAGCCCCCTTAGCCCCCCCCCCCCTGGCTACATGCCTGCTATGTTATAATTCTGAAGGAAGTTCTCACCAGTCTAGCATGCTGCTTCAGATTGCAGAAGCAGCGATAACGTATCAATATAAATTCTTTCCTTTTTGCGTATAACATTGTAAGATCAATTTGCGACCTCAGGCAAGTTAATAGTTTCCCCAAGTTGGCAGTCTAAAGGCTGAAAGCCACTGGAAGAAATGCAGATGAAATACTCATAACCAACATCATAAGCGCATATGACTCCAACAATGCTCCAGGGACACTGTGTGGCTAAAATGTTAACTGCTGTTTCCAATTTGTTGCTCAACCATTTTAACAGATTAAAATGCATTGCAGCTGTGCTTCTCCTAAGAGACTCTATGATAATTTCTGCTACCATGAGTCACATAGTGAAGCTTGTGTTACTATAATCTTTGCCTGAAACCTTTTGGGAAAGTCTCCAAAAATAATCAAACAATACATTGAAAAGGTTTATGTCTCTCATTTTAAACAAGGACACTTGGCAACAAATGCTTATTACTACCAAGAATGACTTGAGTGTTGGTAGACACTGAGGAATGGGAACACAGCTAAGGAGAGTTGGGAACTGATCAAAACAGAGTACCCTTGAAAATGTATGTGTTTTTTTTAACAGAGGTTGAATTCTAAACACTGGTGGTCACTGCAACTGTAGCCTAAAAGAATTGTAGAAAGAATTGCCTTGTAATCTACAATAGAACAACACTATTTTTGTGATCACTTGAAAGGTGCTCAAAAGAGTTACAAGTCCTAATAATAGGCAGTGTAAAGCAATGATGGAGAGAGGAATGTCACAAGGTGTTGGAGGACATAACTGTGTTTACGCCATATGGCCCACCATGCACCTCCTAAGCTGTTCTGATGCACTAAAGAAAGCTTCAAAGTTTACACAATTTGAGGGGGTTATAACAACCAACCCTTGTTTTCTGCCTCTGTGATTCAGTGTGCATGACAGCTTATCAAGGCAACAAGTTGTTCCCGCACTTAACCTACATAGCCATTTCTGTAAAAATAAAACAAATGGACGGGAATGGCTTGGTTTCTGACTCAAAGTTGCCATACAGACTTGCCATATTTTAGAATGCTATGTAATGAAGTAATTGAGATTAGGGAAAGAGATTTTTGGAAGCACTCTAGCCTCTAATGATTGAGTGAGTCATCAACTGCCTCTTTAAACACTGCTTTTTAACAGAGATTTGGTGAGCCCCTGGTCAGCCCTTAAATATAAAAACGTTTGAATCAAACGAATTGTCTTGTTATTGTATTGGAACTGCTAGCTTCCAGCTGACAACTAAGCACTGGCGGTCACTGCAATGAGAAATAAAACACTAAGCACCCCTTGCTTTCTCTGGCACAGAAAGTGTACTAGCCGGGGAGGTCCAAGGACTGGGTGTGGTACTGCTAAAATAAGAAGGTGCAGAAGGGTGATCTGAGGACGTTAGAATAACAAGGCACTCTCTCACACACAAATACACAGAAGTGGGGCGGGGAGAGAGATTAGATTTTTTTTAAAAGGAAGCTTCAATGAACTAATGAGGTCAAATTTTAGGATTTGCTGTAATACAACTTATTTGATCCAAAAGAAACCCTTTCCTTTAGGACCCAATTCTAGCTTTACTAGAACATGAAAAGTTCCTTGTTTGGACAGCACTTCTCATATTTCCACAGCAAGCATGTCCATGATCCCTGAAAGTTTATAGGAGATTATTTACCATTTGATCATTCCAGTGAGCATTCAATTGTTACGTGGACTCCGATACCAGTGCAACATGTACCCATGGTTTTACTTACCAATATCCAACAAAATATGTTATATGCCTGTGAAATGTGAACTGTCTACAAATGTCACATTCAACTTCTGGAACAATTCTGTCAGCATTGTCTCTGAAAAAAATCCTATAAATCTCTTATAAAGACAGGCAGAGAAATGCCAGCATGCTGGAAGAAGCAAATATCACCTTTGCTGGACTGGCCATGTCTTCCAAACACCCGATCACCATCTCCCATAGCAGTTACTATACTCTCAACTCAAGAATGGGAAATGGAATACTGGTGGACAGGAAAAGAGATTTAGAGATGGGGTTAAAGGCAACCTAAAAACGGTGGTATAGACATCAATAACTGGGAAGCACTGGCCCTTGAGTGCTCTAATTGGAGGTCAGCTCTTACCAACAGTGCTATGACATTCAACGAGGCAGAAATGGAGGACAAAAAAGAGAAACATGTGAAGAGAAAGGCACATCAAGCCAACCCTGACCAGGACCACTTTCCATCTGGAAACCAATGTCCTCACTGCAAAAGAAGATGTGGGTTAAGATTAGGTCTCTACAGTCACCTACAGATCTACCACCAAGACCTTACACTTGGAAGACAATCATACTGAGCCTTTTCAGGAAGGGTGGTATATAAGTCGAAATAATAAAATTAAAATAAAATAAATACTTGGACATGAGTGATCATCGATGATGATGATGAGATCCTCCCCACAGTAGGTGTTACTAATATAGACTCTATTTAGAATTACTTCTTAATATTTTAGAATAATAGTAACCATAACTACTACTACAAATACAGATACAATGGTAGTAGCAATCAGGGGTATACATTCATTACAATCAAAACAAAAGGAAATCAAAGAGAAATATTTACATCTAACCCCACTGATATTGCCTAGGTCCCATAATTGCAAAACTTCAAGCTCTTTCTTTCCCTCAACTCCAAACACCACCTACTAAAGGCTGCATCTACAGAACATTTCATTTCAGGCTATCACAACATAAGCAAACTAGGAGATTAAAAACAAAGTTAAGAGTGCATGCCCCTAGGTCACAGTCATCAAATGCTTAAAGGCAGCTTTAATGTACAACCTCAATTCATTGGGAAGAAACATTCTGAAGTCTACATTTTGATAGATTTTGGGTATACACTGGATTTGTAGGAGCTGCCAGAAACCTTTCCTCAGAAATCTCCAAGCACAGCCAAAAATACGAGGTGCCAGCTCCATTCAGTCCTTAAATAAATAAACACAGTGGGGTGAACTTTTCCCATATGCATGAATAGCCATCAAAAAAGGTATGTCTCCCTCAACAGAGAACTTGTTCTTAATGCCTCTTAGTCTTTTCTTTCCTCTCTGCCCTTCCTGGATTGGAGGTGTCAGAGCAGGTTCAATGCAAGCAATTCCGAGGTACATAAGCAAGCCCCAGTTCACTATGCATTGTCCATTCATGCTCATTTCTGCCAAAGACATATGCCAGTTCTAGAACCACAATTTTCCCTCTTTCTCTCTGGCCCACCTAGAAAAAGTACAAATTCTGAATTCTGCCCATGTTTCTTTGCCATTTTTCCAGGTCTCTGTCAGGATCTATAGAGTTGTAATCTGTAGATCTGCATTAATGGTAGAAATCATTTTGCTATCAGATTGGTATTAGATGAAGACATCAGTGGCATAGGTAGCAAAAGGGAGTGAGCCAAGCTTCTAAGACTGACAAGATGGCTTCAATGAGGTCTGGTCTTCCCCTCTTGGTTTAGAAGAGCAGTGAGTATGTTCCAGTTAGTCCTAAAGTTATGATCCATAAAGCCTGATTAACCAGGTTAATGAGAGGAAAGAAAGTGTTGTTTTTGATTACTGGTTGCTGCCTATGGATCTGAATCAAGATTTCCTTGGCACGTTACTATTTCGTAACAGTGAGTGAATGTATGGTCCAGCGAAGAGAAGCTTTTTAACTCTTTCTCCATGGCATAGATCTCCTGGGGCCAGCGTACTTGAGGGACCGACTCACCCCACACTGTCCCCCGAGATCACTACGCTCCGAGGATGCTAATTTGTTAGAGATACCCTCGGCGAAATCGGCTAAACTGACATCTACTCGCCGGAGGGCGTTCTCCGTTATAGCTCCTATGCTGTGGAACGCCCTCCCGGCTGGAACGCAGGCTATAAAGGACCTGCTCCCATTTAGACGCACCTGCAAAACTTATTTGTTTAAGCAGGCCTTCGGTGAGTAGGTCCTGCCCATGTTCCGCTTTAGCCGCTGTCCTGGGGTGTCACGCTATCTAATTTCTGAACTGTACCTGGGGGTTTTGTATTTTGCTGTTTTAACTGTTTAATTGTCTTAGATGTTTTATCGCATTGCTTGTGTGTAGTTGTACCTTCGGTTCCTGTGAGCCGCCGCGAGCCTCAGGGAGTCGGCGGCATAGAAACCCGAATAATAAATAAAATAAATAAATAGTTACTAAAATATATGTCTCCTCCTGAAAGCTCTTTGCTGTAGCTGCTATGGACAATGGTTGTACTCATTCTCCTGAGATAAATAACAGCTTAAGGTGTAGATTTATATTGGAACTGCAACACACCCCTTCCTACCAAAACTTTATCCCCAAGTGTTTTTAAATTTTAAATTGTTTTAATTGTTTTTATGAGTCCACAGTATGATGTGGCAGCTTAAAAAGTCATTGCAATTCTAGGCTGTGCCAATGGGAATATAGTGTCTAGAGATCAAGGATGTAAAAGTACCACTCTATTCTACAGTACTCCACCTGGAATACTGTGGAGAGTTCTGGACACCACAATTCTAGAGGGATAATGATAAGCTGGCACATGTCCAGAGAAGGGTGACCAAAATAATGAACAGTTTGGAAGCCAAGGACTATGAAAAGCTGGGTAAGTTTAGCCTGGAAAAGAGAAAGTTAAGAGGGGAATATGATAGCCATGTTTGGATATTTGAGAATATATCATATTGAAGAGGAAGCATGCTTGTTGCATGCTCTTTCATCTTCCAAATTACTTATCTATTGACAATTTAGATTCAACTACAATAAACTCATTTCTTGAGGGAATGGGTGGCAAATTTGGCAGTGCTACCTGTGGTCTGATTTATAATCAACATCAGTGGTTCTCAACCTGTGGGTCCCCAGATGTTTTGACCTACAACTCCCAGAAATCCCAGCAAGTATACCAACTGCTAGGATTTCTAGGAGTTGAAGGCCAAGACATCTGGGGCCCACAGGTTGAGAATCACTGATTGACATGCTTAAAATGAGAGGGACCATTCCTCGTCTTTTTTTCCTGCTTCTGAGTGTTATCCGTCTCCCATGCACTTCTTACCTTTATTATTTTTAGCCTTAAATGCATCTTGAAATGGTTTATGATCATGTTGTGCTGGAAGGATAACTGAGGGTACTTGACTGCTATCTCCCTATTTTGTGGTGATGTCATCAAATGCAACTGATAGTTTCAGCAACAGTCTCAAAATATAGTTACATTTTCCCACATCCCTCTGGGGGTAGAACTGATTCTATCTACCAATAAAAAAAGAAGTGGCAATTTCTCTGAATTATGGCTCTCAACAAAACACTGAACACCTCTTTACTTAGAAAGCAACTATTGCATAGAACTATAAGATTTCTTTCAAATAATATCTTTAAGGATCGGGATATAAATATAGAAAATCAGTTTACTGTGCCCTGAGACTGATCTTGATAAACTCCTGGTGGCCCGATAAATAGCCAGGGTTAGCCAAGTGAATGTGTAGCAAAAACAACTGTTTCTATCTCCATTTCCACTTCCAGAAGGCAAACATGTACTCTTAGAACTATTCTATTTGTTTTTCAGTAGTTCAAGTCCTGCTTTAGAAACCTCAGATCAATGAAGAGTCATTCTTACTTCTGTACTGACCACAACAGCTGGTTTTCCCCTGCATGTGTGCCGCCAAGTGAAAATTGTGGGATGAGGTGGTGGTGGTGGGGTTGAGGAGGAATGAAACTTGTTCCCTTCATCCATACTTTACTTCCCCAAAGCCTTGTTTTTTACATAATTGATTGGGTTTATTTGAATTAGGGTGTTTGCACAGCTTTGGCAAGCAAACATATATATTTTAATGCTCGTCTCAGCCTAGAAGGAACGGTTTATTTTGAGAACTCAGCAGCCACAAGGCCCCTTGAGATGCACTATATCCTAAAGCTGTGGTATGTGCTCTGCTAAGCCTTAAACCATAGACTGTGCTTTTGGCTTCCTTGGAGGAAACAGCAATGTAAACCATCTTATAGAATCTTTTCCTACCTGGACTGAAGACCTAGTGTCCTCAGACCTGGCCCCAGCAATTCCTGTAATTGAAAAAAATTGCTACTGCTTGAAAGGATCAACAACAGGAAAAGGAATGAAATGAGTAGGTAGTCCAAACACATGCCTGGAATTCCTCAGTTAATAATGTAGTTGGCACTAATGCTCCTGACAATGTGCCCCTGTTCATTACTTGCAATGTTGCACTTGAGATGGTGCTGGGAGGCTTAAAATGACATTTAACCATACCATAAAGTCTTGGAAACCCAAGACACATGCTAATAATAACACAGGATTGTAATTCCATATTTATTTGCTTATTTTGTCCACATGGAGAAGAAATCGACAATATCCAGGTTTGCACTAGATACAATTTTCAGAGATTCGAGGTGAAAGGAGAAGAGCAAAACCGACTGCTACCAGCTGTGTCCATCTGCTGTGTCAAACACACAGACAACTGAATGGGAGAGAGAAAGCTCTCTGGATAGTGTTGAGCCCTCCAATGTTACTTCTTCTTCCTCACTCTCCACTGTTATATTGGCAGCCACTGGATGCAGTGAAACAAACTTGAGGGTGGGAACAGGGCACATTAATAACAGTGTACCCTGTATATGAAGAAATTGGTTGTCCATGCTGATTTATTTTCACTTCACAACACTGGGGAACACTTCCTTATTATACTTGATCACTCCCATTTGTTATTTGTTTTTAACAAGTCAAAAAAGAAATCATCTGTTTACCTTTAGTCCATGAAGTCACAAAGAGTCGGAAGTGACTGAATGAATAAACAAGAAATGTTTCTATTATGCTATGATCAGACCTCATTTGAAGAATTGTGTCTAGTTCTGGACAGGTCAGTTAAAGAAGAATCAGAAATTGGAGTGATTACTTTTGTATTACACTTCTCGGAATCCTCCTGCCATGAGAGGTGTAGTCTAAAAAAAACAAAATCCAAACTTAGGAAAAGATATTGGTAAATTGGAACATGATTAGAGGGGAGCAACGAAATTGGCAAAATGCGGCATTGGGAAGCTGCTACAAAAAGTCTCTGAGTTGAATGCAGCCATGTTAAATCTCATTTAGAATTCTAACTTGAAAGATGTCTGTCAAAATTATATGTTTAAACCAAATTGTGGTGGATCACAAAGTCCTGAATAATGTCTTAGGCTCCCTACCCCACCTTAAAATCATTACTGCAAGAACCACGGGTCAACTGAGTTTGAATACATCTGTAATGTCTCTCAACAAGAATTTCCTTCAATGTTCCAAAAGGAATAGTACACCACAAGAACAGTCATTCAGCTGTCTCCTGTTGTACACAAATGTTCAAACAGTTCAAATACTTCACCCCATTTTACATTTATAACTAGCTGAACAGCCTGCAATGTAGCTTAACTAGAAAATGTTGTCCTTACACATACATACACAATTGCGGCCTTTCTCCCACATGTTGCTTTTGAAGGAGAACCCTGTTAATATCCTTATTCCCTCAGGCCTCAATATGAATTCATTATTGCTACATTACTGTACTTGTTAATTCCGACTCTTTATATACAAAGTTGTTTTTTTTTTTTAAAAAACCACACGTGTCTTGTGTTACACGAGTGAATATGTACAGCTTTGCTAAGGAAGATACATGAAAACTTCCTCACGAGATAGGCAGACATGCAAATACATCCACAATATTTCTTTGCTTTTTGATCAACTTTTAAATCAGAGCATAACTATGACACAGAAAATCTACATATGGCCCATTTCATTTTGGTTCTTTTATACAGTGAAGTCATGTTTCAGCCATTTTTGCATAATCCTAAAACACAAGCTTTTGTCCCAAAATATATATTCATTCCAACTGATTTCAAAATAAGGCCTTGAAAGTGGTGGAATCATGACACAGACCTCGAGATTTCACCATCTCTTTTTAATGGGATCCATTGTCACTTTGATGTTTTTAAAATATCATGATGATGGACATGTTCCCATAAGCATTTTACAGGATATCACAGGAAGTCATGAAATGGATTTTTTTCAGTGCTTTTGAAGGGCATTATGGTACTGTGTCATGAATTCTGTCTAGACATGCAAAATGTTAACGCTTTTTAAAAAATGCCAGAGTACTTTTGTCATAGACAAATGTGTTTCATTCTAGATCTTCATTCTTTGCAAGTCATTGTGTGTGCAAAATATGGTTCAGTGAGCATAGAGGCAAGCGTTTTTGGTCCCTCCCCCCTCCCCATGAGTTATTTCTTCTTCTTTATTTATACCCTGCCTTTCACCCAGAGAGGACTCAAGGCGGCTAACAGCCACACACTTTGATAAATTTAAAACAAAGTGAATACAAAAATTTTAAAAAAATCAAATCTTATGACAGCAGGACTCCAGTTTGGCTTCAGGCATTTAAGGCAGCTCCAGAATGCCACAGCTTCTGGGTGCATGAGAGGGGAAACATTTTATATCAGTTTCCAAACCAAGCTGCCACATTACATCTTCTTGTGAACTAATATTTTCCTGTGAAGGTGGGCCTAAACTTGTCTTCTGAAGCCTGAGGAAGCCAGTTGGGACTTTTGTTGCCGGCCAATAGCCCAACAGGGTGCTTCAAAATATCTTTGGAGGACTTCTTTAGCACATATTTACGAGGCATTTTAATTCTTACAGCCACTTTCATTGCTCTGCTGCCTCTTTCTTCTCCCTTGTTGCATTTATGCCCCACTTTTCTCCTTTCTTTAAACATAGGTAGTGGATACGTCCATGTTTTGCTTTAAACATGAGTACTTGGAAGTTTGTCTTAGAACCTCATCAGATGGGCAAGGGTAAAGTGGGGCAGTGAATGAAAGCACGGGAAAGCATGGGACAATGGAGGGAATCATCAGGCTCTGTTCCCTCCCATTAGGGTCCATCTCCTTTCTTTCCAAATTGTTTTCTTGTCTTTCCTTGCTATCTCTTCATTTTCTTCAATAAGGAGTCAGGTAAACACCTGACTCCTCCAGGGGTCCTGACTCCACCTCTGGGCTCCATTTCTCTTGTGCCAGAATGAAGCTCCACAGAGCCCCACTGGAAATTGCCCAATGTCATGTGATGAGCTCCATGGGACTCCGTTCCAGCAGCGAAGAGACATGGGGAGAAGATGCTCCTCTCAATGCAGCTGATGAGGTCCTAACTTTTTCAAGAACCACTTATATTTTTTTCTTGCAACAGTGTCATTCTAACAATGACCAAAGAATCAAACTTGGATCTCCCAGTGAATTAAATCAAACTGGTTTTGTTGTGCAGCACCTATAAAACTCATCAGAAAACTGGGGCAGTGGCCACAGTATCCACTGATTGTGGATCAGAACCAGACCAATGAATCTCAGTATCTGCCTGAAAATGTGTGTGTATGGGGGAGGGGTCTTAACCAGTCCACTGAGATGTGCTGATGTGCTGTTTATGCTTACTATCAGAGTATATCCCAATTTTTAGTCCTGCGTGGGATATTCTCATCAGCTGCAGCACATTATCTGGCTTGTTCTGGACTTTCTAGTGAGCTTTTTAATGTACTGTTTCTGTGTTTTGTAGCTTTGAGCTGTTTTATAGTGCCTGTGTAGAACCATCCTAATTTAACTAATTTTGGTCTGAATTTGATATGATGCAGATCTTCCTTCTCTATTACAAGATCTGGATCTTTTTATTTGGAATTTTAAAAGTTGCCAATATCAATGCACGTCAAACTGATAGTAAGTACCAAGATGTTATATGTATTCCTGTAGTATCTGTTTGTTGCACCTATAAGATTTTGAAGCCATTATGTTCTGTGCTTCTCTTTGGTCTTTTGGCAGATAAGTTATAACAAAATCCACAAAGTGAGTGTTCTCCCTTTTCAAAGAAGGTGAGAAGTCAATTCTACTGTGATGGTACTAGGACATGATTTCACATATCTAATTCGTGGGCTGATGGCATATAGTAGAGGAAAATGAGTATACACAGCTTTACCTTGGTCATGATGAATTTTAAATGAGTTGTAACCTTTTTTCTTCGGATTAAAATGTTCAGGAACAATCTACCCCAGCTTCACTTCCATTCCCAGACTGCTGTATTTGTGTCTTCTCTCCACTACCTCCCTCATTTACAGGACTGCAATTGCCTGGTGCCATGCACAAATGAGGTATAAAGTTTGTTCTTCCATCAATTTTGTCTTTTTGTCAATGGGGAACTGAGGGTACACCAATCAAATGCAGCTTGCCAATTGCTTACGAATTTAAATATTTACCATATGCAACATTCACTAAAGAGCCAAGCTTTTGCAAGTTTTTAGAAACTTACCAGTATATTAAAAATACTCATTTGCCAAAATATTAACAATTCTGTCACATCTGTTTTTCTTTTTCTTCTCTTCCTGTTTTTGTAATAAGTTGGATTGTCCTTTTCTACATCTTTTTATTTATTTATCTATTTAGATCGCCTGCAGTGACTGCTATATCAGATTTACATCAATAAGACAGTAATCACACAGTAATGAAAAACAGGACTCAAACATCCTTTGATGCCCTTCAACACTGTATAGGGCATATGGAGAAAGTCTTGTTTTCTCAGTAAATCTGGCTCATGGGAAGAGAGGTCTCCAGTAAAAATCTTCTTAGGCAATCAATCATGTCTGTTGTTTTCCACTGTAGCAGATATCTGTCGAATAGCCAGAATGATGCCAAATTTTTACTCTGTTTATCGGTCACAGAAGGTCAGTGTGTCACACTGTTCAAGTCTTTCAAAATAAATTGGCTGGAGGTAGCCAAGTCCCAGATTTGAAGAAGCTCTGTCTGTGTCAAAAGAAAACTTTTCCTTGTTTATTTCAGACTTTCTATAAAAACAGTTGCATCACATGGTAAAACTGTCCCCGGCCTGCACCACTTCAAATTGCTACTGAGAGAAATTACATTACTGAATGCTTCTTTACATTAACATGGAAAAACTAGTTATTAAAAGGAGAGATTTTGACTTAACCCTTTTTCTACTATGTGCTAATTTCCTGTGTGTAGCACTTTTAAAAAAATCATGGGGAATATTTAGTTTCCCAATTTCTCTTCCACCTCCATACACATTACACATACTCCATATTTGACTGTTCTTCAGTTTACACATTTATATACCCCATTTAAAATATGGTTCATCATTGCAAGCTGGTTAAATACATCATGATCTGGTGATCTATTTATTGTTCTACATTTTTGCAGACATCTGAATAACCTTCTTCTCATTCCAGTATATTTCCTGGCAATTTCTGCAATTTATTTCAATTGTTGAAATACAGCCCTTTCCTCCATCCCTGTATATTTTAAATTCCAAATTCTCATGTGCATCTGTTGTGATGGTTTGTTTCATTTTTTTTTCTGTGAGCGCAGGTTGTTGGTGTGCAATGAGGCAACCTATATATGTAGGGAAGAGGTTTGTAAGTCTAAGGCACATAATGAACTCAAGCTTGCCAGAGAGATTAAAACCAATAAAAAGATGTTATGTGGTTATGTCAGTAGTAAAAGGAATAAAAACAAAATGTTAAGGCCACTGCAAAGAGAAGGTGGTGAAATGCTAACAGGGGATAAGGAAATGGCAGAACTACTCAACACCTTCTTTGCCTCAGTTTTCTCCCAATAGGAGATTGGGGTGCAACCTGAGTAATACGGAATGGATGAGGTAACAGGAGAAATGCAACCCGAAATAAGTAAAGAAGTCATCCAGGAATACCTGGCTACTCTAAATGAATTCAAGTCTCCAGGGCCAGATGAACTACATCCAAGATTATTGAAGGAACCAGCAAAAGTCATTTCAGAACCACTGACAATAATCTTTGAGGATTCTTGGAGCATGGGAGACGGTCTAGCTGACTGGAGGAGGACAAATGTGGTCCCTATCTTCAAGAAGGGGAAAAAAGAAGACCCAAACAATTACTGTCCAATCAGCCTGACATCAATATCAGGAA
The DNA here is from genome assembly GCA_030556195.1 of Anolis apletophallus. Lineage (NCBI taxonomy): Eukaryota > Metazoa > Chordata > Lepidosauria > Squamata > Anolidae > Anolis > Anolis apletophallus. The sequence goes on along the minus strand of JARBWK010000002.1, from coordinate 40,561,327 downwards.
AGATTCTGGAACAGATCATTAAGGAGGAAGTCTGCAATCACTTAAAAAGCAATTCTGTGTTTACTAAAAGTCAACATGGATTTCTCAAAAACAAGTCATGCCAGACTAATCTTATTTCTTTTTTTCCTTTTTTTTTTATAGAGTTACAAGCTTGGTAGATGCAGGGAATGCTATGGATGTCGCATTTCTTGATTTCAGTAAGGCCCTCAACAAAGTTCTCCATGACCTTCTTGCAAGCAAACTAGTCAAACGTGGACTAGGGAATACTACTATTAGGTGGATATGTAATTGGTTAAGCTACCAAACACAAAAGAATGCTCACCAATGGTTCTTTATCCTGAAAAGAAGTGACTAGTGAAGTTACGCAGGGTTCAATCCTGGGCCCAGTTCTGTTCAACATTTTTATTGATGACTTGGGTGAAGGTTTAGAGGACATACTTCTGAACTTTGCAGGTGACACTAAATTAGGAGGGTTAGCTAATACTCCAGAGGACTGAATCGGAATTCAAAATGACCTTAACAGATTAAAGAGCTGGGCTAAAACTAAGAAAATGAATTTTAACAAGGACAAATATAAGATACTACACTTAGGCGGAAAAAAAATGAAATACAAAGATACAGTATGGATGATGCCTGGATGTTTAAGATCATCTGGAGAGGCCCTGCTTTCGGTCCCGCCTTCTTCTCAGGCGCGACTGGCGGGGACGAGAGACAGGGCCTTTTCAGTGGTGGCTCCTCGGCTTTGGAATGCCCTCCCTAAAGACATCAGATCGGCCCCCTCCCTCCTGACATTTTGCAAGAAAGTCAAGACTTGGCTATTTGAGCAGGCATTTGCTGATGAAATATAAGGCTTAATGAGATATATGGAATGACGATGATGCGATGGAAACTGATTTCAACATGACGCTGAGGCTGCAATTGTATGTTTTTAATTGTTGTTATTATATGTTTTTTTCTGGGGGGGGGTTTGACTTGTTGCTGTGTTGTATTGAGGGCAGAGACTGCCTGTGTAAACCGTCCCGAGTCGCCTTCGGGCTGAGAGGGGCGGTATAGAAACGTGACAAATAAAATAATAAACAGTCCATGTGAGAAAGCTCTTAAAGTCTTCATGGATGACAAGTTGAACATGAGCAAAGAGTGTGATGAAGCAGTTTAAAAATCCAATGGCATTTTGGGCTGCATTAAAAAGAGCATAGTGTCTAGATTGAGGGAAGTCATTGTGCCTTTGTATTCTGCTTTGATTAGACATCACCTGGAAGTCTCTGTCCAATTCTGGACACCACAGTTCAAAAGAGATATCAACAAGCTGGAAGGTGTCCAGAGGAGGGTGACTAAAATGATCAAAGGTTTGGAGACCATGCCCTATGAGGAGTGGCTTAAAGCAGTCTTTCTCAACCAGTGTGCCGTGGCACACTAGTGTGCCGTGACGGACCTCCTGATGTGCCGTGAGAAAAGCTCTCTGCCCCACTTCCTCACCACTCCTGCCGAACTCCTGCTGCTTGGGGAGGAGGAAGGGCCGGGCAGTGGCGAAGAAAAAGAAGAAGGGACCGGGCGCCGCTCCTTCGGCCGTTTCCCCAGCCAGCCTCCAATCCACCATGACTCCCACCATGACTCGCCCCTTGCTCGCTGAAGCCAAGAGGAGGAGCCACTGAAGCCCATCCACCACCATGTTCCTCCTCTGTAGGAGAGCTGAAGCTGGGGGGAGGGGGTGGGGTATGGTGCGGCCTGTAGGAGAGCTGAAGCTGGGCGGAGGAGGCAGGGCATGGCTCTGCCCCCTCCCCAGCTTTGGCACTCCCAGCAGCTGCTCCAGCCTTGAGGGGGCAGTGCCAAGCCAACATTGTGCTGGCTCTGGCACCGCTGGCTTGGCACTGCCCCCTCAAGGCTGGAGCAGCTGCTGGGAGAGGTGAAGCCGGGGGTAGGGGGCGGGGCATGGCGCAACCTGGCTTCACCCCCTCCCCAGCTTCGGTACTCCCAGCAGCTGCTCCCAGCAGGCCACCAACCCCCAGCCGTTCTTTACTGTGTTAGACTGTCATTTTGGTTGGTGGTGTGCCCCCAGATTTTTTTTATGTCAAAAGTGTGCCGCGGCTCAAAAAAGGTTGGGAAACACTGGCTTAAAGAACTGGGTATTTTTAGCCTGCAGAAGAGAAGGTTGAGAGGAGACATGATAGCCATGTATAAATATGTGAAAGGGTGCCACAAGGAAGAGGGAGCGGACTTGTTTTCTGCTGCCCTTGAAACTAGGACTAGGAGCAATGGGTTCAAATTACAGGAAAGGATATTCCACCAGAACATTAGGAAGAATTTTCTGACCATAAGAGCTGTTCAAAAGTGGAACTCTCTCCCTTGGAGTTTGGTGGAAGCTCCTTCCTTGGATACTTTTAAACAGAAGCTGGATAGCCATCTGTCAGGGATAGTTTGATTGTGCTTTTCCTGCATGGCAGAGGATTGAACTAGATGGCCCACGAGGTCTCTTCCAACTCTATTATCCTATGATTCTATGATTCAATGACCTGTGGGAGTTAACTTGTCACACTTCATCCACTTCTCAGCTCTCATGAGCCATTTTTGAGAATTGAGTGAAGGAATTTTGGAATGCTTTGGAGAGTCCTGGAAAATGCTGCTGAATTTTGCCATTTCCCTGACAAAAAATTACATAGCTAGAGTAGAATAAGATAGGTGCAAATTTTGGATAGTAACTGTGCACCATCTTTTATTCCAGAGTTTTTCAACCAGAGTTCCCTGCAGCCCCAGAGTTCCACAAAGATAGTGATTGGGGGGAAACTTTTTAAAGCTGTAAATATAATAATTTGTCATGCCGAAATTCTCTGAGACTAGAACATTGTTTCAAGAGTTTATCCAGGATAAAAAAAGCTGAGTATGTCTGTTTTAGTCCCATGCTTTCACATCTCCGCCCAGTCCCTGGGAGCACCATGCAATTCTTTTGCAAACAACTTCCTACTCCTTGCTCCATATCCCCCGCCCAATAGCTAGTTAAAGAAAGTCTTTCTCCCATCCCACATACAGTGATACTTTATTTTTATTTGTGAAATTTCTCCAGACGTGTAATACCATTCCTAGAAGGGGCTATGGTGGTGGTGTCACTATGATTTTTCCTCAGCACCAGATTACCACACTCTTCCTGTGTGAAATGAGGCAATGGAGGAGAGTGACAATGTGACCAGGGAGTGTGTGGGAAAGAAAACACTGGGGACAATAGCAAAATATCATTGCTATAGCATCATATAAGAATAGTGCTAAAGCTATGCTTCTTCCTATATGTGAGATCACACCAACCCATCAATGAAAACACACACATGGGGACTTATTTTTTCCCATTTTCAGTCTCCTCTAGAGTTAGCAAATTACTTGGTTTTCTAATCCCTTACTTTAGTTACTTTGTATTGCAACGAGATGGAGCAATGCTACTTTTTCAGCCACAATGGCTAGGTTTGCAACTTCCTCCTCCTAATGGAATAGTAAATAGTTTCTGATGGTCTCCTCAAGGAAATACATATGATCCTCAAATTTATTTATCATGTCAGGAACAAATTGAGAATACAGTTATAATGTATAAAAAACCACAAACAAAGTTAAAAACTTGGCATTATGCTAAATTTTCTTTGACCAGAAGCTGGCCACTTTGAGTGCCTCTGGTGTCGCTGTGAGAAGGTCTTCCATTGTGCAAGTGGCAGTGCTCAGATTGCATTGCAGTAAGTGGTCTGTGGTTTGCTCTTCTCCACGCTCGCATGTTGTGGACTCTCCTTTGTAGCCCAATTTCTTAAGATTAGCTCTGCATCTCATGGTGACAGAGCTCAGTCTGTTCAGCACCTTTCACATCATCCAGTCTTCTTTGTGCCAAGAAGGGAGTGGTGGAATCATACATTGGTCTATTTTTTCATAATTCTATGCAGAATAAGCTTCTCCAAAACTTATAAGGATGGCACAAGGAGATTGGTCTATAGCAGTGCTGTCCAACTTCTGGCAGGTCCAGGGCCGGATAAGAGGTTACTGATGACCTGCGGGGCCGCTTGGCCCCGCCCCCAGGCCCCCCCCCCAGGCCCTGCCCCCAGCCCAGGCCCCCCCTCCTAAAGCCACCAAGGAGGAGTAGGCGGCGCCAAGAGCAGCGCGTCACAGGCCTGGCGTGACGCGCTGCTCTTGGCACCGCCTACTCCTTTTTCCGCCCCCTCCTTCCCTGGGCCGGGGAGCCGCCGAAAGGAGGAGTAGGCGGCGCCAAGAGCAGCGCGTCACGCCAGGCCTGTGACGCGCTGCTCTTGGCGCCACCTTCTGCCCTTTTCGGCGGCTCCCGCCCCAGGTAGGGGGCGCCGAAAAGGAGGAGCTAGCTGTCTTCCTCCTCCCAGCCCCGCCACCCCCGCCCCCCCGGGCGCCCGTTTTTTTAACAAATTCGATTTTTTAAAAAAATTAAAAATGGCGGCTGAGGGCATAGGTGGGCCGTGTCCAACAGGCTACGGGGCCGGATCCGGCCCGGGCCGCCAGTTGACAGCCCTGGTCTATAGCTCAAATGCAAAGATACCCAGAATCATCCATGGAATTATATAATCCTATTTCTATGTATAGTTGTGAAAGCTTGACCATAAAGAAAACTGAAGTGAGAGCAAAAATGAATTCATTTGAAATGTGGTGCTGAAAAGAGTTTTTCTGACACCACACTATTAGAAGAACAAATGAATAAACCCAAGAGCAAATCACGCCTGAACTCCCAATAGAAGCCAAAATGACTAAACTGAAGCAATTGTCCTTTGGACATAACTTGAGATGGTGTGACTCACTGGAAAAGATGATAATAAATTACAGGTGGATTGAGTCAATCAAGAAAGCCAAAGCTCTGGGTTTGAAGGCCTGCACTGGCTATCAATAAAAGGGTGTCTTGGAGACTGTTCATTATTGAGTTGCCATAACTCAAAGCTGATATGACAACACATAGCAACCACAAAATATTCTTTTCTCTTTAATCACTTGGTGCATTCCAATGTATTCTGAGCAACTGGAAGAGGATAAGGAAGAATCATATGAGTGACTGCCTTTTCCTGCCTCTTTATAGAGTATTGTACCATTAAGGAGGAACAGAGGAGGAGGAAGACAACCAGCAATAAGAAAAATGGAAGAAGAGGAAGAAGAGGGACAGACATGCTGAATATATGAGCTGTGCTACAGAATCAGATTAACTGGAGATTTTTTAGTACTTAAAATGTTCGCCTGCTGTCTTCTGCCACTATTGCTTCAGAAAAAGAGGGTCAATGAGATTGTGGCTATTCAAATAATACACAGCCATTAGAGATTGTTTAGAGGGAGGGGGAGTCTCTGCTAACCTAAGGTTAGCTCAGGCATAAGATTTAGAGCAAGCAGTTGGGTTAAGGCCACAGGTTCTCAACCTGTGGGTCCCCAGGTGTTTTGGCCTACAACTCTCAGAAATCCCAGCCAATTTACCAACTGTTAGGATTTCTGGGAGTTGAAGGCCAAAACATCTGGGGACCCACAGGTTGAAAACCACTGGGTTAACGGAACACAGGGGAAAGAAGAATTGGATGAATGCTCAATAAATTTTATGAAACTATCTCCAATTGAATTGTGCTTGGAGGCTATACTCCAAATCATCTGAGCAGGAAGAAACTCTCAGAGAATGTATTTTGCATTTGGCTCAAAATTTCAAAGGTGTAGTATCTGAATTGGCCTCTTGGGTGAACTAAAGAGCATTTCCCTATTTGTTTTTTGAACAGCAGGATAGTTACAGTCACTCATTTGAAACTAAAAACTCCACAATCTTTCTGGAATGAAGTAATAGCAACAATATTTGTTGGATGATCTAATTAACAAGTAAAGTTGCTAAAACTGGCAATACCGCCTCTGAGCATTCCTTGCCAAAGATAATCTTCTGAAATGTGTGGAATCATTATAAGTCAACAGGCAACTTGAAGGCACATATGCACTCAAACAAGCTTGCTAGTTCATTTAAAAGTACTTTGAACTCTGTTCTCCTCAAATGCCTCATTTCACTTAGAGATGGGAATGCCTCAAACTGAGAGGGAAAAACACAGTGATACAATCAGAGTCCCTTATTCTAATATCCCTAATGTACTAGAGAGAAATGACACAGAGAAAACAGAAGACGATTGTGTGTGGATTGCAACACCCCCAGAAACAATCTTGAGGCAAAATGCAGAATTGTGATGGAGATGGGCATATCCATATCTAATTTCTCAACCCATGTCACAAATAAAATGCATACAAATGAACCAAAATACAGGCCTGAAAGAAATCCATATGGATAATTAACAAAAGTGTCAACAAACTACATTAAATGATGCACCCAAATCTGCTTGGTTTGTGTTGTTTGTAGTTGTTTGATAGACCAGCACTGCTTGAAGAAAATGTCAGCTTAAGCAGTCAATGGAAGGACATTCCATAAGATGGGAGCACGCACTGAGAAGTCTCTCTCCTATGTTTTCAGCAAGTGAGCCTGTGCTCAAGATGAGATCAATAGAAAGGCTTCTGCTGTAGATCTTAGGATTCTGGTAGACTTATATCAGGAGTTACAGGAGTTACAGTTTTTCAGAGTTCTTATTTCCCGAACTGCCTTTTGGCTGGCCAGGAGCACCTCTAACTTGTCTGGATGAAATTTCAATTTGTTTGCCCTTATTCAGTCCATTACTGACAATAGAGTGATTCAGTACTGAGACAGTTTTCCTGGAATCAGATGGAATCAGATGGAACAGAGAGATAAAGTTGTGGGTTGTCAGTATACTAGTAACATTGGATCCCCAATTCTGTATGACATTTCCCAGCAGTTTCATGTATATATTAAACAGCATGGCAGACAAAACAGAAGCTTTTGAAACTCTATAGGTCCATGGCCATGGCATCAAAAAGGTCCCTCAGCACTATCTTCTGAGTTTGTTCATCCAATAAAGATTGGAATAACTGCAAACAGTGCTCTCAAGTCCCATCCGAAAGAGGCAGCTCAGAAAGATGCCATGTTCCATGGTACTGAAAGCCACTGAGAAGTCCAGCAGAACCAACAGGGACACAGTCACACCCTGTTCATTTCCCTCCAAGAAACTAAACAAAACTGTCCCCATCCCATAAACAGACCTGAAGACAGATTGACATGGATCTAGATTCATTTCATCCAGAAACACCTTGAACTGTGAGGCCACCACACACTTGCCCCAAAATTCTGTCAACTCGAAAGCACATAGCGCTAATGTTACATGGCCACCATTTTTTTAGCACTGAGGAGGAGATGAAGCGAAATTTTACATGAATCTGTATAACAGTATGCCTGTTGAAATCATTCCTCAAAGCTAGAAACTATGGTCTAGGATCCTAAGGCTGAGAGCAGTATTCTGCACTAGTGTAACAATGTTGGCACAGGCAGTGAGGGATCCAAAAACAAGTAAAAAGTAGATAAATCAGATGTTGGAAGATGTCATATTTTATTTGCCTTCCCTTGCCGCCACTGCAAGACCTGGAAAATGCAGACCCACACCAGTAGAATTATGGCTTTGCTCATCTGAATAGTCCCTTAAGAGTCATCTACAAGGAAAAGAAAGTGTATAGATACAGATTTGTTCCAATGCCATTTTCACTGCAATAACAATGTTTGACACTGAGAAATAAATTATTCTTCCTCACCATCATTCTGTCCCTGTTGGACAAATTTCCTGGACATATGGTAAATGAGCTATTTCAGTAATATTTATTTATTTATTTATTTATTAGTTTGACTTAGTATGCCGCTTTCTCTGGAGCCCAGAGCGGTTTACAGAATTAAGATAGCAGGTAAAACACGTAAAACACAGTAAAACCAAATTTAAAACCCCCATGAATTCTTTGACGAATTCCTGCTGTTTTTGAGCCAAATTGTTCTAGATCTTCCATCTTCAGAAAAATGACAACTGAAAAGATGCATTATTTGACTTTTTAAAAAGATACTTGACGAATCTCTTGGGAGACCAATGATCAGAATGGGTATAGCTGATTATAGTACTTAGAGTCACAATACTGGCAGAGTGTGTGTATTTACTTTAATGCATTATTATAGGACTATCACTGTACATAGTAGGCATGGGTAGATTCATTCATAAATCCCTTTTTGAAACAATTTCAAAGCGATTTGGGAACCCGGAAGTATCCCTGCCATTTCAAAGCCACTGTTGCCATCTTTTTTCCGATCCAGGAAGTGAATCGGAAATGAATCAGCATTTGGAGGCAAGCAGCTGCTTGCATGCTAAGATGCTTACCTCCAACTAATGAGGGGAAAACACCTCAAAAGGGGCGGGGTTTCAGCACAGCAGCCATTGCCCTTAAAAAGGGCTGCACGTGCCTCGTGGGCTCATTGCGAGCCGGAGACGCGAAGGAAGGACTAGACAGGCTGCTTGGGTGGGAAAGGTGCCTCGCCACCGCTTTGCAAGGGAACAACATACCCGGGGAACCTAGTAAAATGCCCCCCCCCCCAAATGTTTTCCTGAACGGGCTGGGATTTGGAGGAGAAAAGGAAAGGGGAAAGGAAGAGAAGTGAATGGAGAAAAACAGCAGGAAAAATGTCAGTTTAAATCAATGTGGTTGAATTCCTTTCCTTTCTCTTCCACGTCAGTTTAAACCAGTGTGGATGGATTCCTTTCATTTCTCTCCCACGTCAGTTTAAACCAGTGTGGATGGGAGGGATCCACATCAGTTTAAACCAGTGTAGATTTTTTTTTATTTATGGTATTTGTACCTTGTAGCTTCTCACCCCCGCAGGGGGACTCAGCACAGCTTACATTTGCAGCACTACAGGCCGCGACACCACAGTACAATTAAAAATACACCATATAATCAATGTCATTAAAAAGCATTAAAAACATTACATTAAAAACCACTACATACAATGGATGGATGGGATGGATCCGTGTCGATTTAAACCAGTGTGGATTGATTCCTTTCCTTTCCCAGCGGTTTTAACTAGAGTGGATGGATTTCTTCCCTTTGCTTCCCCCGGTACTGGAGTAAAACAACTACTTTCAACATAAAGTCCATCCAATGAAAAAGAAAAAAATAACGCTTTGAAACCATTAACGGAGGATTTGGAAGTCTTGGAAATTTTGAAAAGTTTTGAACTTTTTTTTTCTGTGAAAATCGGAATTGACTTTAGATCCGAACCACCAGTGCCCCCTACATCCGAAACGAGTTTTAAACCATTTTTAAAATCAAACAAGCCTAGTACATAGTGCTTTACAAGTAAAAGAACAACAAAACTGTTCCATGCACTCAGTTTTTACCTTGTTTTTGTTCAAAGAGTTCTACGTGATAGGCCTTATCACACAAGGCAAACAAACCATTATTCCAGGATTTGCCTTCCTATCTCCCCATGATTCTTCCATCCCTAGCTACTCATAGTAAATCCAATTAATAGCTCCCATTTGCACTACATTCCCATCACTTCCCTTCGTGTGATGGGTCTTTTCCACTTCTGAGCACCACATGTCAGCAGTAACATGACACCAGGGTACAGGTTTTGCATCATCTCCCTGTCTCTCCCCTTCCTCTCGCTATTTCATAATGGTTGTTTTCCTTTTATTTTACATATATATCTTTGGCTTTTTTTTGCTGTTTTTTAAAGTGCAATGCCATTGAAAATTATTTTAAAAACAAACCAGAATTGTGCAAAAAGGTGTGTAGAAGTACGATAGTCGGTCCACGTAATGGCAAATTGGTGTGATTGTGTTAACGAAAAACAGTCCATGATTGAAGGTGCTCAACCTGATATGAATCCATAATATTGTGCTAAGAATAAATTAACAGGAAAATATTGGAAAATTCAGCACTTCCCTTTCAAAATACCACACAGTATAAGCAATTTGTTGCTGATGGCCTCCTAGAATAGGAAAGTATTTGCCAGCCAGTGGAAAAAAGTGAAGAGAGAATTTCATAATTTGGGAGAAGCCACTCTAATGTCTGTACCAAACATACTTCTGAAGTTGTTTGGACTGAGGGTATTACTGTACTTCTTTAAGTGAAAATTCAGTACCAGGGACATAAATGTCATGGACACAATAGGAATAGTTTCCTGTGCCACAAAAAAGAAAAGTAACATGTGTTAACCACCTTTTTATTCAGAATTAGCAATGTGTACATGTGAAATGAAACAATCAGGTCAGGTAAACTTTGCATAAGAAAACAAGCCAAATTGAACTATCTAGAGGTCAACTGAAGCCTTGTTCTAAAATTAATATATTACTTTATCTTTCACCAGCCTCCCTTTTTCTTATGATTTCCATTTTGGTGGTAAAACTTAACATGCTGGGGAAGTTGGCAAGGTGGGCTAATATTCCCCCCCCCCCCTTCTCTCTGTTTTGCTGTTTAGGCATGCTCGGTAAGGCATCTGCTGTTTAACTTGCCTGTTATATGAAGGCCCACACAATTACAGAACAGGTTTTCTCTTACCCACCTCAAGCTTTATTTATTGCATTGTTTACTACAGATATGCTGCTACAACCTGACACTGAAACTCTGTGCCTCTCCAGTGTTCCTTCCTCCATGTCTAAAAACTTTCCAGAAATAATGAAGAGGGACTGCCAGGGATAAAAAAAACTTTGCAAAAGTAGCTTCTTTGTCAGAGTTTGTGTTAACTGGTCTATGTCTGTATTTGAAATATGAATAAAATGTTACTACTACATTAAGTTCTCTCTCTCTCACTCTCTCTCTCTCTCTCTCTCTCTCTCTCTCTCCAACTATTGTTTGTTTAGTCTTCCCAGTCATGAGGCCGTAACAACAAATCTGTTTTATAACTATCAGTTTTGCAACATGACTTGTTCTTTATTATCTTTTGAAATATCCCTCTTTATTATGTGATGTTGTCCTCAGTGGTGTGGCAGGAAAAGTCTGTCAAGCAATCAACTTTTATATCATCATAGGAATTACAAAACGGAAAATGATCATTATAAAAGGGCTGCAAAACCTTGGGTGTTAAATTTGGAAAGTAGTGAATTAACTATTCATAACTTGCTCAGTCTTGTATGACAAAAAAACATAGAAACGTGGAAGCATTTGGCATATAGATTATTTTATACATTTCTCCAAAACAGTGAATTCATAGGTTGAAATATGAGGATTGCTGCATATGCTTTGCCCCCCCTCTCTCTATATATAGTTGTCTCCTTCAATTTGAACATCCAGAAAAGTTAGCATGGTTACTTCAAATCAAATCAAAATACTTTATTGTACGGGCCCAAGGCCATGACAAAAAGCACCACGTGCGCACAATAGTATCTTCAGAGTAAAGGCACCAAAGATGCTAAACAGAAACCATAATTTGCTCCCACAGCAAAAACAATGGAAGTTAGTAATAATTAAAGTACATTTTAGGAGAGGATCCAATTAACCCTTAGAGTCTCCTTGGCAGTTGATAGCAATGTTATCTAACTCTGTCTTTCTGATCTTTTTTGCAGAGCGAACAAAAAGGGCTACTTGGTAAGTTACATAGTCATTTGTGTCGCTCGGCAGAAACTGCACTGTTTCTGCATGCTTACTTAAAATGAAGCTTTTGTATGTTTTTTCAGAAGCCCATCTGTGCAATTTCATGGAGGGCCTTGCAGAATAAAACAATGACTTTCATAGTTGCATGTCCAATTTTAATGATATAAGTTTTCCTCAAATCCTCTTAATGAAACTGTAAACCCAGTTATTTAGGAATAACATATACATATTAATTTGTGAAATCAGAAAAGTAACCATGAGAGCATGGGAGAGGGCCTTCTCAGCAGTTGCTCCCAAGGTCTGGAAATCCCCTTGCTATCTTCCTATAGGCAGGTCTTTGAGGACTGAGGGCTAATGAAAAAAAGGATTGTTTTGCATAACATGCTGTACTGGCAAACCCACTCATATATACCTTACTGAACGAAGATGTGCTCCTAGGCATTATTTCTTTAAATGAAAATTTGGTACCAGAGGCAGGAATTATGAATAAAGACATGTTGCTACACCACAGTTCAACATATTCCAGCAAACTGATAATCCAAAACTAACCGTATAGGAAAGAGGAGTATAGTATCTAGATTAAGGGAAGTCATGTTATCCCTCTATTCCTCCTTGGTCAGACTACACCTGGAATACTGTGTCCAATTCTGAGCACCACAATTGAAGGGAGATGTTAACAAGGTGGGATGTGTCCAGAGGAAGGCAACTAAAATGATCAAGGGTCTGGAGAACAAGCCCTATGAGGAGCAGCTTAAAGAACTGGGCATGTTTAAGCCTGAAGAAGTGAAGGCTGAGATGAGACATGATGGCCATGTATAAATATGTGAGGGGAGGTCATAGGGAGGAGGGAGCAAGCTGCCCTGGAGACTAGGATGTGGAACAATTGCTTCAAAGTACAGGAGGAGGCTTTTAAACAAAGGCTGGATGGGCCATCTGCCAGGGGTGCTTTGAATGCAATTTTCCTCCTTCTTGGCAGGGGGTTGGACTGGATGGCCCACGGGGTCTCTTCCAACTCTGATGTGGCCATTACATCACCACATCAGAGATAGTGTGATGATGGTAATGAGAAACTCACACAGATTTCTGCAGCCAAGAAGACTCAATAGTTACGGTACTTTGCCAGATGAAACTGAATGCAATTAGGAAGGAAAGCAGAAGACAGGAAACGAAAGGCAGCATCAAGACAACATAAATATATTTGCAACAGCTACCAATAGCTATTTAAATGGGAGGCTGTTTTCAAAATTTACCAAAAAAATGAAGTAAGTAATTCCATGAGTCTTAAGCCTGTCATCCATGTGGAAAAGAAAGTTGATCAAATTGCAATAGACAGATGTCTGCTAAAAACATGTCCCTACTAAAATTGCTAACTGTATCCCTGCATTATGAAACAAGAACAGGAAATCTCAAGAAAGGGTATGATTATGTGGAACTCTTATAAAAACAAAAAAAATCTATCTCTTTTACCCTTATGGCTTATTATGATGTCATTAGCAACTCACAGAAAGACCATGTATATATAGCTTCTTAATTAGAGGCCTGCCATTTGTTTTGTAAATTCACATCCAGATTTTTTTTTAAAAAAAAAACCACTCAGACACTCACACACACTCACACTATAATCTGGTAATTGTGAAACAACCATAACATTTTACACAGACCTCACTGTTATCGTTTGTCTTTTATATGCAATTTTTTTTTCATAGCAGATCACTAAAATCAGTTCTCTAGACAAAAAATATCAACAAATATCAACTCTAACAGAGAAAAACAAAACAGTTACTTTGTAGATTTTTGTGCAAGACTTGTTTTCACAATAGTTTTAATGTTTTTCCATACTTTCTCCGAATTATAATGGAATCTACTTTATGATTTATAAACACTCTAAGTGCTTTCCTAAGTTATCCCTTGCTTGAACTTGGGCCACATTGGCATAATGTGGCAAAGGCACTTAAAAGAAGAATTGTACTTAAGACCGAGGCCTTTCAAGGACATACCCATGTCAGGTATGAGAACATAAATTGAGATGACATCAACATTAATTTTATCAATTTCATTAGTTCGTGGTTGGTTATTTTGGAAGGATATTTCTTTTAACTTTTCACATTTCCTGCTTACTGGACTTGCCATGGGAAAAATTCAATAGAAGAAAATCATGTTAATTTACTGAAAATATTATGTTTTATTGCAACTTTGATAGACACAGATTACAGTTCTTCTTAGCACTTTTTATAGTATTACTTAAAACAGATGATGAGACATACTGGTCACAATAGAGAGCTTCAGTCAATAGTTTGAAAACAAAAAAAATGACTTTCCATTGCACAACTGATCATGGAAATAGTCCAGCTGTGGTAGAAAATGAGATGACATTCACATCGTTGTGGGACACCAATAACCATTCACCGGCAACTTACCTGCATTGCAGTTCTGTACAAACCAAAGAATCACTACTTCCAGAGGTTTATAAGCAAAGACTGGACGGCCATTTATCAGGGGTGTTTTGATTGTGTGTTCCTGCATGGCAGGGGGTTGGACTGGCTGGCCCTTGTGGACTCATCCAACTCTAGGATTCTATGATTTTACAATAGTTGTGTCCGACCAAGACAATGGACTTCTACATCTGAGTCTTTATGCAACAATCCTTCTGTCCCCATCCCGGATCCCATCAAGCTGACTACCATTAGTCCCCATTGAGTTGTCTACATACTAAAGAACTTGTAGGCAAGTTAACCTTAAAAACATCAAACACTGAATAAATTGAGAATTTAAGATACCTTTCATTTAAATTGTGTGTTGATGCCATCTCCTGGTTTATACTGGTATACATTTTGTATCTGTTCCATTTGTGTGTGTGTGTGCCTTCAAGTTGCCTTTCCATTGGTATCTTCCTTTTAAGGTGACTGAAAGCCCTTACACACTGCCCTTATATACCAGGATCTAATCCCAGATTATCTGTTTATCCCAGGTTATCTGGCCATGGGGACTCATATATTCCAAGTTAAAGCAGACAATCTGGGATCAGATCCTAGCAAAAGTGTGGAAGGGCCCTGAGATGCAGTTTGAAAAATACTCAAAATAGGACTAGCATTAAAGGCAAATATAATTTTAGAAACACCTTTTTTACAGCCAGATTAAGAAAAATGCAATTTGAGAATAAGTATTAGATTAACAAATCAATACAGTTCCTACCACAATCCCAGTTAATGAGATTTACAGTAGTTAATGATTCTCTTGTTTCTGATACTAGCACAATTTTATGCTTGTACTCTGTTATATTTTAAAGAGGAAAGGTTTATTATATAAATTAGTTCATACAAAATGGCTCTATTGCACAATTTTGTTATAATAATGATATTGAAAGTCAATATTTAACTCCTCTCCCATTTTGAGAAAAAATACAGTACCTCGTAGCACTAGGACAATTTTAAAAGGCTATTCGAGGGACAATTAGCAACTATTCCATACTAATCACTCAGGAGTCACATTAAATCAACAAGGAAGCAATAAAACAGTAAGACATGCAAATTGAAAATTTTCAATTACAGTAATATTGAAAAGGGCTCTTTGTTCACGTTTACCGGTAACGTATAAATATTAACTTATTACATCAGAAAAGTAACTGTAAGAAGTTATCTACAGGACCCAGAATTCCAACTTTTTTTAAAAAAATCTAATGATTTTTTTTCTTGCCAAACCCTCCAATTAGCTTTAGGGTGCTGCAAAATGCAGAAGTTGTTCCCTCAAAGTCAATTCCCTCAATTGGCCAAAATGGGACCAAAATGAAAATAAAAACGAAACTAAAAGTGTTATATTGTCACTTCTAAGCATTTCAGGTGCAGTGGTAATTCCTAACCGCAATGCGGGATAAAAAAATGGCTCCAGCTACTTCCAGTGTTGCCCATTTCTGCTCTACAAATAAAGTTTTTATATTATCTGCAGTACAATGGTCTCAACAGAGCAGACCCCCTGAATAGATTGGATCTGCGTGTGTTGACTCCCTACTCCTTCCCTATTTGTGTGCCATTGAGAGAGAATGAAATTTCACTTGTTCCCTCCATACATATGGTAAATCCAAGAGAAGAGAGTAGATCATCACTTCTACTCCTCCCCCAAAAAGAATATATTGCTGCATTCAATGAGATGTCATTTGCAGGTCTTGAGAGATCCCTGTTAAATGCTCAAATACTGGGGTGGTATCCACATAGGATGGGCCCAATGTAAGTCATCTTGGTATCCCCCTCTTTTAATTGAAAACACATCAGGAAGGAAGGAAGGAAGGAAGGAAGGAAGGCTGGCAGGCAGGCAGGCAGGCAGGCAGGCAGGCAGGCAGGCAGGCAGGCAGGCAGGCAAATTTCAATTGTCACCAGACAGTGAAGTATCACATTTTGTTAGTGATAAAAGCAGATTTGAGGCTGGTGTAGTTCTAGAACTTAACATCGTAAATTTAATCATGAATGCATATTTAATTTAGGAGGTTTCCATTTAGCATGTTCCACCTCAATGATATTTTTATTATATTGCAATACTATGCAAATGTTTTTTTTAACCTTTGCATAGTATTGGAAAGGAAAGATGAAATATCAGTACCCACAAACACCAGAGATTCACATTTTTCTCAAATTGAATTCCTTATATAAATATTGAATGAAGATTAACCTGAAGATTGCAGTGGCTTCCTACCAAAGGGAAGCGAGGTGAATGGTCCACAGTGAAATTGATGCAATATCCATTGACATAAGTCCCATCTTTCCGTAAGATTCCAAAGGAGAGTTGGAGAGCTCTATGTTTTCTCTAGAATTCCTTATTCTATTTCCTTTTTGCTTGGATTGGCAAGTAGAAATAGTTTAGAATACTTTTTATTACTGAGGAAAATTATTATTTCATGAAGATTACACTGAAAATGTATTTTGTACCTCTAATAACATGTTATTCACTTACAAAAAAATATTTATTCAGCTGTTCTCTTCACCAAGGCATAAAGGAAACACATTCTTGTAACAGGAAATAAAACACTACCGCCCTAGACATGTGACAATGCAGGAAGTAAACAGTAGGCCTTTGGTGCACAAGCAATAGAAAAAGAATCTTCAAATCATGCAGAAAGTTTAAGATATAATTTGTATTGCATTTTAGGCACATGAAACTACAGTATTTCACCACACAATGGTCACCACAACATAATCATCACATCTCAAATTATTTTTGTTTAGTTTTTTTACTTTCCTCACATAATCGTTGCAGGTAGCTTTAAACAAAAAACAAACAAACCAGAACTCAAAGACAGTTTAAACAAACACCGAGTTCTCCCCGCTTCCTTCCCTACTCAAAGACAGATGTGGAGCTCTCCCTCCTTCCTCCTCTCCATCTCAGAGGTAAGGCAGCTTAAAAGTACAAACAGAAACTGACAAACACAATTTTATTTCATCACAAAATAGTCACACCCCCTTTTCCCAACAAAAAAGGATACATTGTGCAATGAAATATTTTCATCCCAAAGTCAAGTGAATGAGAATTATCTGGTATCAATGTTTGAGGAATTTTCCTACTTCCTATTATTTTTATCACATGATAGACTGACAGTTGTTCAAAATTCTACACAGCAGTTTTGAAGACTTATTTTCCTACACGGCAGGAAGTTGGATGGCCTTTGCAGTCTTTTTCAACTCTATAATTCTATAATTCACACAGAGGGATGATATATTTGTTCTAAGCATTTAGACAGTACCTAGGGTCAGGATATAAATGTCATCCACCAAGATTATGCCACCAAATATATCATCTGCATAGTGAACTCTCCCCTTTTCCATTCCTATCATAATGACATGTGGACTCACAGCAAATTTTCCAATTGTAAGACTTTCCATGTCAGACTCTCCACAATGCAAAGGCTTAGAACATTAGGTATGAAAATTAACTTGTTAATGAGGTGTGTGAAACAGCAGAAATCCATTCTGTTTTTTGTTCCGTCCGTCCCCCAAACCAAGTTCTGTTTTTGGGAAGCTTCCATGAGATTAGGAAGGGTTCCATTTGGATTTGTAATTTGGGATCTGGAGTTCCGTTTCCATTTCAGGAAGAATCTTCTTGAGAATAGAATAAAAACAGAACTGATTTCTGCCATATTGCACACCTCTATTTATTAATGCTGCCCATTAGAGAAATATGATTTTGTTGCAATATTAATGGTTGATTCATTGGGTTACCTATGGATACCTACTACCTCATCAAAACTATTTCTTCTATCACCTATTTCTAATTTCTGCCTATGGCATATTTACCAGCTTTTCAATTACACACTTTGTCTGTCTAGCTGCACACTAAAACAGCAAAAACAACTTGTGTAACATCTAAGTCTGAACAACACATGATCCAATATCAGCATATTGTGAGTTTCCTGAAGACTACACCTGCATGATGAAGTATTTCAAGAAATATTTTTATTTCATTTAGTTTACTGTATTTATGGGGCTTATATGACATTTATAGTGCTTTCAAAATAATCTTGGTTGTCTAAAACAATATCCAAGGCAAGTATCATTATTATTGTATACGCAGGTGGATCAGCTTGGAGAGTATACAGCAATACTTCTATTCCAAAAGACTGAATTTCCAAGAAAGCTGAAATAGATCACAATCAAGGCAAAGCCTTCAGACAAGCCTCTGGACTGTGAGTCTAGCCAAAGCTCCAGTATAAGTGGATGGGAGGGCATCTGAAAATGAATGGCCAAAGGAAGTATGTATGACTGTGAGCCACTGATAAGGGACGTCTCTATACATTGGTTTAAAACTCAGACTAACTTCAGTGTGGTCTTAATCATTCAATTGCTCTGCCTTATCCACTAGAGATTTTACAGGAGCTACATATGAGGTCATCCTCCTTTCCCAACCTTTCCATGTTTTTACATCACTGGTTCCATCCTCTTCTTTACTGCACACACATCCATTAAGGAGAGAAATGTGAAGCAGATGTTAGTGCCTTGTAATTGTTAACATGAAGAGCCCTCCATCTTGAAACAGCCTCAGTTTTAAACTGAACGTCTCTATATTCTTCCATTCTGAGCAGAGAACTTCAGGTCAGAGGGTGCATCCTATTATCTCATCTGAGAGCTGCAGCTGCAAGGCCATTTGTGTTTCGTTTTGTTTAAGATACTGGTAGTTAAACTACAAATCCTTTACTATGTATTAATCTCTATTATTACACTGTTCTAAGTTTAGTGGTAGTAATAGTAGTAAACTACTTCGAACAGGTACTTGGAAACACACTACATTAATAACAATAATTGATTGAGTCATTCATTCATTCATTGGGACAAAGATCTATATAAATTGCATCTATACTCGACCCCATTCTTATATTTCCACGGAAATCATTCTTTAGGGATAAGTAGTATCAACAAGAAAACAACCATTGGGCAACTTTGACCAGCCCAGGAACGGAAATGGGTATCAATCACAGATCATGTAAAACAGCTTCCCATCATGCTTTTTCTTCAAAAGTTGTCCATCCTGCTCTGTAACAATTCTTTGTATCCCTACAAGATATATAGTATGTATAGCAAGGAGGGAATACTCATCAAATAGAAAGAAACCTTCAGCTGAAGATCCACAAGGGACACTAACAGTAATTCAATATCTCATTATGTCCGAAATATGTTTTTATTTTTGAAAGTGCTGAATTTCTAGAATGACAATGAGACTGAGTTTTGTGCCCATAGGATAGCTACATTTGACATTTGAAATGGTTCAGACCTTCCAACATTTTTTATCCATTGTCATCAGAACTCTCCTTCCTTTTCATGTGCCAATGTCTTTCTGTCTTCCTTCTCCCATGCCATGTTGGACATTTTTCCTATCTATAAACTAAATGAAGATCTGACTACTGCACCTCTCCCTCTCCCCTCCCTCCCCCCTCTCTATATATATTAGGCATGGTTAGGGCCAGTCGGAATCTTCATTATTCGGAATAAAGTCAGAAAGATTTGCTTTTTGAAGTGATTTCCAAGTTTTTAAGGAAACCAGAAGTCCCTTTGCCCTTCCGAAGCTTTTCGTTATGAATCAGTAAGTGAGTCGGAAATGATTCAACTTTCCCCCCACATCTGGTCCCTGGCCCATGGCCTCCGCTCAAGCCAGGGAAGCCAGTTTTAAAGCCAGAATTCCCTCCATTCTGGGTCAAGCCAGTTTTAAACCAGAGAAGGAAGGAATTTCCTCTGCTTGCTTTTCCCCATTCCTGGAGTAAAACAACTACTTTCAAAGTAAAGACCACCCAATGAAACAGGAAATGACACTTTCAAACCATTAATGAAGGATTCGGAAGTCTCGGGAGTTCCGAAAAGTTTTGATTTTTTTTTCTGTGAAAATCAGAATTGACTTTAGAATTGAACCACTAGCGCCCCCCTACATCCAAAATGAGTTTTGAACCATTTTTTGGATCAAGCATATATATATATATATATATATATATATATATTCTGTCCTCTCTATGCGTTTTCTAAACCAGAAATGTGCACTGCAACACAGATTAAATCGGAAGCAGTGAATTTTAAAAGTCTGATGTTATATAATGCACTGCAGCAGAAGACAGTAGATAGCAAGGGCCATCCAGTCTAACCCCTTGCCATGCATATATTAATGTATAAGCCTAGAATATGTAGTCAAATAATCAACCCAAACAATTGGGTGGTGAAAGGCAAGAGCTTAGTTCATACTAGAAGAGACTAAAAGGATCACTGACTCTCTCTATTTCCATTACCATGGTGCAGCTTCTGGCCTTTTTGAATGCCTAGTTGAGGAAATGGTGGTGCCTGCCCTTCTCCAAAGTGGCACTGATCTTTTTCCCTCTCTTGGGAATGACTCTTGACTTATTCATGGATCATATCAAAATACAAAACGTTAGCCCCCAAATCTGCCCCTAATTGATACATAAGGCTGAATATACATGAATATATTCACGGTATATTTCTTTCTGCTTTCTATGCAAGTTTGGAGTTTCAAATATAAAGAGTGAACTACCGTGGAAATCTCCATAGTGGGGTCAGGAGGAAAACTTCAAGATCATGTTTCCTACTCCTATATCAATGTTTGGCTTACAATATCTGCGGGTGGTTTCTGAAAAGTTATTGTCCACAGAAATGCATCCCAGAGATTGTAAGATTGCTGACTATCATCTTGAAAATTATGTTCCTTGGCTGAGAAGATACAAACATTGGTGTGGAAAATAACAGTTCAGAGTATCTTGGATCCTATTCACTGTTATGTTATTATTAGCAAAGAAATAAGAATGATATGAGTAACATTATGTTCTATATCTAGAATAAATGGTTGAAAGTGGGCAGAGAAAAATCCTTCTTAGGATATACATTACATTCAGCTATAAATTCAAAGGTTAAGTATATTTGGGTTCTTTCCTTTGCCAGTTCTCATTGTTCAAGAAAGTGAACAATAATTATCTTCAGGCATGAACCATTTATTACTTACATAATACTTATTTTGATTCATTTGCCAATACAAGAGACAAGGAAGCAGCAACATACGCATTTTCCCTTAAAAAAAGTATCATTTAAATTAGACAGAAATATGTTCTGCAAAACTGGCATTAAATGGTAAATAAAACCCAATGACAACTTATGCAATAATTGTTCCTTTCATTTTAGATCAGTTACAAAGTATCAGCATAGGCCCTTTTTCTTATAAAATCAAATCAACGAATAATATTTTGAGCTCTGACTACTATTTGATCTAGATTTGCCCCTTTAGAGCTATTTCACATAAGGTAATTGTCAGGAACTCCAATTCGACCAGAAAAGACACGCCAAAAGTCCTCCGTCTTCCAATGGTGATTTATTGTAGTACAGCAAACTTGTAAAGCTAAGACACCTGAGCCCCTCCACCACAATCCTTAAATACCAACCCCCTCCCTATGCAACATCCTGTAAAGATTACATCAGCCACCCTGACTCAGCATACCCAGTAGTCCTTTTCCCACCCAGAGTCCTCTTGGATATTACTTCATATCCTCCTGGTAACTGGAGCAAAGTTCACAACCCCATTGTGATCCTCAGCAGAGAAGTGGAGCAATGTTCATGGCTGCAGTCCTATCCTTCTGGCTCAGCTGAACATCATCCCACTCATGGCAGAGTGGAATCTACTCTGGCCCAAGGCATAGAGATTCCATTCCTGACAGTAATTCTACATGGAAAATGTTCTACTGAAGGATATATGTGAATTAGGAGCTTTTAAAAATGAAATTCAGTTTGTAGTTTTGACTGCCAGGGAGAGAAAGCTATGAAATACATCAGCCCAAGATGAAATGTGTGTTCCAAAGGAGAGGATGGGGTGATAACATTTATTCTATGGTAATAGGAACAGAGGTAAATAAACTAGATGTTCACTAGAAGGGCAGCTGTATGAAACAAAGACAGAAATTACATCATTTTTCAGTATGAAACTAAAAAACACAACAGGGGTATACTTCCATGAACTAAAGCTGATTTTAAAAAACCCTGAGTTTTTAGCCAGGAAATATGTCACCTCTGTCTTATTCCATCATAATTTATTTGAGAATCCCTTAGCTAATCATATGTAAAAGTCAAATCATGGAGCTTCACAGCTTAGTCTACCACTAGCTGTACCCGGCACGCGTTGCTGTGCCCTATGTAGGTGATGTGAGAATGTCTGGGTATGTATGTTGGTGAAATGATGTGAGCATGTGTGTTGTGTTTATATTTATGTGTGTGTGTAGGTGTGTGTGGATATTTGGGGGGTATGAGTGTTTGTGTTTTGGTATGTGTGTGCATGTATATATATGTGTGTGTGTGTATGTGTGTGTGGTTTTTAGGGGGGGTATGTGTGTTGGTGTGTTTGTATGTGTGCATGTATATATATGTGTGTGTGTGTATGTGTGTGTGGATATTTGGGGGGTATGGGTGTTGGTGTTTTGGTATGTGGTTGGATGTATATATATGTGTGTGTGTGTGTATGTGTGTGTGGATATTTGTGGGGTATGTGTGTTTGTGTTTTGGTTTGTGTTTGCATGTATATATATGTGTGTGTGTGTATGTGTGTGTGGGTATTTGGGGGTATGTGTGTTTGTGTTTTGGTATGTGTGTGGATGTATTTGTGACCTCTTTAGGAGATGTGTGGAAGTGTGGGTATGTAAGGGCAGGAATTGATTTGTCAATGTGTTTTGTGTGTGTATATATATGTATGTGCGTTTGTATGTGTGTGTGTATGTATGTGAGTATGTATGTGTTGGTGTGTCTGTATGTATGTGTATATATGTTTCTGTATGTGTGTATGTAGCCTTCCCCCCCTGTATCTGTCTGTTCCCCCCTCGTATCTCTCCCCTCCCCCTCTCTCTCTGTCTCACTTTCCCCCCCTCTCTCTCTCCCCCTCCTGTCTCTCGCGGCCTGAGTCCCCCTTCTCTTTCCCCCTGTTTCTGTCTGTGTCACTCCCCCCCTCTGTCTCCCCTGACCCTCTCTCACCTCCCGCCGTGTTCCCCGCGTTTGAGGCGGGCGCGCTGAAGCAAGGTAAGCCCGGGAGCTTACCTTATTTCAGGCGCGTCCACCGCAACCGTGTGGGACACGCCGGAGGGCGGGAGGCAGGCCCGGAGATCGGCGCACCGCCCTCCGCCCCGTCCCCCACGGTTCCAGCGGCCACACCAGAAAGAAGGTAAGCCCCGAGCTTACCTTCTTTCAGGCGCCGCCGCAAACACGGGGACACGGAGGAGGGCGGAGCGCCGATCTCCGGGCCTGGCCTCCGCTCCTCCCGTGTCCCCCGTGTTTGCGGCGGCGGTGCCTGAAAGAAGGTAAGCTCGGGGCTTACCTTCTTTCTGGTGTGGCCGCGAACCGTGGGGACAGGGGCGGAGGGCGGTGCGGCGATCTCCGGGCCTGCCTCCCGCCCTGGCGCGCATGGGCAGCTTCAGAGGCGGTCCGCCCCTTTTGGTGTGTGCTGGGGAATTTGGCGTTTTACTACATTTCCCAGAAACCGGCATGGCCACTTCCAGTTCTTGCGGAGGTTTCTGGGAAGCGTAGTTTTGCGGCCTAGAGCTGCTCTGGGACCGGGGAGGTGTGTTCCATGGCGAGGAGGTGGTTTTTGGGGTGGCGGTCTGCGACGGTCCCGGGGAGTGGGGAGAGAGGGGGAGGGGATGGGTTGGTGGGTTTGGGGGCCTTGTGCGCCTGCGCGGTTCTTCTCCCTGTCTCCTGCGCCAAGGGCAGCGCAGAACGGGAGTCCATGGGCGGCTTTTGGAGGCGGTTTTTGGGGGGGTGGCTATTTAGGGAGGTGGGTTTTTTTGGGTTATGTCTGTACCTCGTGGTCTGGGGGAATGTGTGTCGTGGGTTTTGTGTTTGGGGGGGTTATGGTTTGGCCGTGCATATCCTTCTTTGCACGGCCACGTCTCCTTTATATATATAGATAGTAAATGTCTTATCGGCATAAGGTGTAAGATCTGCAGGATGGCTGACCTAATCCTAAAAGGTTCAGGTCCCCTTGGATAGAGTACAATGAGTAATTCCTAATAACAAGCATAATGAAACCCCCAAATCCAACACATACAAACTCTATTTCAACTATGACAGGAGCAAAAAGGATGATCACATATTGTGTCAAATTATAGTTTCACCATAACCACCATGTCTCTATTATAGTGGAAAAAAACTTTCACAGGGATTAGAAGTGCAGAACCCATGTAAAAGTGGGGAAATTGTGATTTAAAAAACTTGTGAGAATGTCTCACTAAGAATGTCTAGGTACTCTAGCATGGTTCATGTTCAGCTTCCAGTAGAAATGCTTAGAGAAGTGTTTTTCTAGGAATCTTCCAGTGGAGGTTGACTATAGTCAACCTAGAGATTTCTAGAGATAACATAGTAATCAAATATGTTAATAAGAAATTCTGCAAAATTTAACCCTGCAAATATAGTGAGTCTATTGTATTTCCATTTCAAAACTTGCTTTAAAGGCTGTTTTTTTAGCATAATTTGGAATATAATTAGCTGATGATGGACAGATTGTAACCACCATTACCTTTCATTAAGCTGTATTCATGACATATTTTCACTGTCCTCACTGACTACAAAAGATATAATTAATTACTAGTTGTTTGTACTATTTTTCTTCCAAACCAATGTTTACACTGTTAGAAATGCTTGATGCAATTGAAAGTCTCCGGTGAAACCAACTAAACTAATTATCTTTAATTGTATTTAGCAAGTTGGAAAGAAAAAAAATCTTAGACTCCACAAGTGTATTATAGCAACAATTTGTTTCCATTTATTTTCAGTGCAAAAACTTTTCAAATCGAATTCCTGTTAGGTACAGATACATAGCTACTGTATATCTCTCAAAGAGCATGCATATGTTTCTGTGTGTGTGTGTATATATGTTATGTAACTTATACAGACATACATTTGACAGTGAAGCTACTTTTTACTGATGCATTTGGCCTCTAAAAGGTTCAACATAGTTTTTCCACTAAAACTTAGCTATTTCATCTCACAAGTGTATCTAGTTAGAAGGCATGGTTTAGAACCCAAAAATAGGGAATCGAAAATCTAAGGGGGGGGGGGGATTTTTTTATTAGTAATAGAAAGACTTACAAAAAAAATTCCAAAAATTTCTAAAATGTAACGGAATTACTAACGAAATCCGTTAGTAGTTCTAAAGTAGGCAAAGCAGGGAAACAGGACTGACACTGTTTTAAGCACAGGCAAATCAAGGGGCAACATTTCCCTTGGTTTCCTTGCAGGGAGATATAATGCATTAATATATTATTATTAATATTATTATTAATATTATAAAAGGACAGGGTTTCTTTGCAGGGACATATAATGCATTAATATATTATTAATAATAATAATATTATAAAAGGACAGGGTTTCTTTGCAGGGACATATAATGCATTAATATATTATTATTAATATTATTAAATAAAATAGTTGCCCACATCTGGTGCAGGCCTTGCTAATCTGTAGAGTTCTCCTCACTCCAGCTTTTCCCCATTCAGTTTTACCATAGCACTCTAGGAATCTCCGCTTTTCTTGATTCTGAACTCTTTCTTCTCCTCTCCGTGCTCTTTTCACTCCTGCTGCCCTTCTCTCAGCAGTTCTTATGTCCTTCTGCTCTGTCCTTCTATCTAAACCCCCTTCCTGGGTGTTTAAACCACTTTTTTCCTCAGTCCTCCAGCCCCTCTAGGAGTCCCAATCTGGATCTCTCTATCATTTCCGGCTCCTTTTTCACTTCCTGGAGATAGGCCTTTCACTCTAATTAGGCTCCAAGCATGGAAAGGCCCCGATTTGACTGTGAGTTATGTCTGCAAAGCTATTTTGGAGGGGGAAATTTTCCTGTTGGGTGGGCATCCGAAATATTTACTAATCTAACAAAAATTTGGGCCCAGGGAGTGCGGAAAAGAAAGCCCACTTCCGGTATTGCCACTGCGATGCGTATAAACTTGAAAGTCCCATACATACAAATCCCTTCCGATTTCTTTTAATTTTCATAACTTTTTTCTCATGCCTACTAGTTAGGTTTGAACACAAGATTTGCTGAAAAGTATTGAACCACTCTTCGGTTTTTGCTCTGGACATCTATCCATGTTTATTCCATATTATTTCTGCCTCTGGTACCAATTTTCCATTGGATTCCCTGAAACACAGCTACTCAATTAATTGAAACATACATCCATTTTTATTAGACACTAGATATATTCATAGATATATTTAGAAATTTTAGTCCAAAACTTAACCCCCCCCCCCAAAAGTGTGTTGATTTTTCTAGAGGTCAATATAAATATTGTATCTTACTGTGAAGTTTTGGCTCTGCCTTTTCCTCTCCTCTGCTTTAGTTCCCCCTGTTCATAGGTTTTCCCAATACTGTAGACACCTTCCTTTATATTAGTTTTTGGGTGGAGCATAACACCCCTAGAGGCCAGCCTTAGTTGGTCTATAGAGCTCTTTGCTGGACTCCTCCCTCTTTTCTACAGCAGAGCTACTGGTTGGAGTTAACCCTTTATTCATCTGGTTTGCAGTAAACTCGTGTTAGTTATCTTTTCACCTTGCCTAAAGTGCCTCTTTCTGCTAAGGGACTTAATCTTAACAAAAGGTATCAGATAGCCCAAACACTCTAGTTTTCCCATAGGCTTTGGCGTGCCATCACACTTACCTCTTATCAAAAAAGGAGCCATTGCCTTGAGAAAAGGCAAGTGTTTAGTCCATCCTAAAAGAAACTAAAAGAAGCACTGGCCCACTCTTTTTTCTCCATCATGGGACCACTTCTGACCTTTGTGAATGCCTGGGTGGGAAAACGGTGGTGGTGGCCAGAGTCAACTGGCCCCCAAGACAATGTGGGCACTTTCCCCTCTCTGAGGAATGACTTTTAAAGTTGTCAAAGGTCATATTAGATTCCATCATTTTGGCCACATCACCTGTTCTTGATTTATATGTGGCATTGACTTATAACTGGTTATAAACGTTTAGCTTCTGCTTAAATAGTTTTATTCTGGGTACCCCATAAGTATATCCCAAGTATACTAAGAATCATAGAGTTGGAAGAGGCCTCATGGGCCATCCAGTCCAACCCCCTGCCAAGAAGCAAGAAAATCAAATTCAAAGCACCCCAGACAGATAACCATCCAGCCTCTGTTTAAAAGCCTCCAAAGAAGGAGCCTCCAACAAACTCCAGGGCAGAGTGTTTCACTGCTGAACAGCTCTCACAGTTAGGAAGTTCTTCCTAATGTTCAGGTAGAATCTCCTTTCCTGTAGTTTGAAGTCATTTTTCCACGTCCTAGTCTCCAGGGGATCAGAAAACAATCTTGCTTTGATTAAGAAACAATTTTCCTTAATGTCTTTTTTGATCTTACCCTATTATTATGTTTGCTTTTTGTTGCCTCTATTTGAACTATATTTCAAAATAAAATTAAAATTTCATGAGGGTAAAGAAAATGCTTTGCAGCTGCCAATTTCTCTTGTTTGCAAGCTCAGCTATTTTATTTGTGAGAAAAGAATGAAGAAATTAGGAACCACTCCAAGCCTGCCAGAACTCAAAATGCTTCAGCTCCTTTTACTAGCTTACTTGAAATAAGCCTTTACTAACAAACAAAACTCTTCTCCCATCTCCTTTCCTTTAGGCATAAGGATTTCTTCTACAGGTTATGCTCTTTATCACCAACAAACTGAAATGTCATGTTTTGAAGAAAATTTCACCTTCAAAATTTGAAAATTAATACGCATAAATCCAGCATGGCATACAATTTCTCCCATAGCCCAAGGGGACTTTCTTTTTTCTGTCTTCCCCCTGCACTCTCTAGAAATCTGCTAGCTTTTGGTTTAGAAATCTGCTGGGTCCCCCGTCCCCGTCCCCCCCAGTTTTCTGGAAGTTGTAGTCGAAAACTCTAACTTTTAAGTAGATTCAAATGTCATATTAAAATTCCCTTTAGGTCAGCATTCCTTTACTTGACAGCATTCATTCTTTGCACCTGCTGCAGCTGCAGTAAATCTTGCCAACTGAAAGATTGACAGTTTGAAGCTGGGTCAGGATCAGCTTCTGACCTTCAGCCCAGCTCCCCTACCCCCCTAGTGGATCGAAACAGCAATGTGGGTAGATAAATAGCAACCACATAAAGCATGGAGGTATTTTAGGCACTGCATTTCAGAGGAAAGTTTATGAACAAAGAAATTTTTTTGGAAAGGAGATGGAACGACAGCACCCCCTGTGGCCACAGCCTCCAAAAGATGTGAAATGATGAGAAAAAGCCTAAATATGCCTTTATCAGTTGTCTGTCTTATCATTGTATAATTGGCATTCAATGTTTGCTGTATATGTGTTCTGTGATAGGCCAAGTCCCCTTTGGGATGAGAAGGGTGGAATATAAGTTCTGTAAATAAATAAAATAAATAAAGAATTTAAAATAAAGAATTTAAAATATTGTAATTAGGTTTTCAAGAATTGCCAAAGTTACTCACTTGAATAGCGAGTTGGACATTGAAAGCCCACTGGATGGAGTTGAACCTTTGGTGCAGGAAGTGGGAAACAGTCTTGTAAGGTGATGTGAAGCTAGAAAAGGACAAGGGTACTGATGGGATTCTTGTGGAGAACCCCAACCAAATGAGACATGAGACAGTTTTTGAGTGGAATATCCAGTTGCATTGCAGGATGTGTTGGATGTTTTCCCATCTTGCAAAAAGAAGAGGAAGAGGGAGCTACCCTCTGAAACAGTTCATGGCAAAGTTTGGGAATCCCTGCTGTAGGATTACAACTTTGAAACCTCTTGAACAAACAATGAACACTGAAGTTAGTGTAGTTTGGCCTGCACTTGTGTATTTAGAGCAAATAGTGGGAGTTTTATTGTGGTAAAAGCAACTGGACACACCTCAGAACCATCTTAAAACAGGAATAAAATATTTAATTTGGCATAGACTTCAAATAGACTGCTCAGATGGGGGAATGGGCCTTTCTCTTAGAAGGTTTAGTAATAATCTAATCCCTATTTCTTATTCAAATAAGAAAATAATCTTATCTCTATTTCTTATTCAAATATGAAAAAGATTTTCAATCATATACAAATGTTACATGAAAACAAGTATTACATGAATGCAAAAATAAAATTCTGAAATATATTGGTGCTGGTTGTGTATACATGTTTGGCTGGTGTGAGGGATGCTTTGCTGTATGCTAAAATTAGTCTCGCACAATACTCCAGGATCTTTAATTGCTGGGAGAAAATTGCCCAATATTATTTTTATTTTTCCCAGTGTGGTTTCTTGACAGTTTTTCCACTGTGAACAAATAATAATACATATTATTTCAATCCCTGACATCTAATAGCATTGAATATATCAGAAGCCATGGAACTATAGTAGAAGATGTTGGACAATAGAAGCAAAAATCTTGGGCATTATCATCATTATTGTTATTATTACTATTATTGTCCCAGCTATTTCCAGTTGGGAAATCAAGGTGACTTACAACAGTTAAAGAGAACACTATTAAAAAATTAATAGCATACAAATGTTAAAAGACAGTTAATTAGTTTTAACCGCTGTCATGAAATTTGGCACCATTTAAAGCTAATAACAACAACAAAAAGAAATAAAAGTCCAACATATTTTTCAAGACTCCCCCCCCCCCCCACACACAAAATCAATTATCAAAGATCTGCTAGATTAAAATGGGGGTTGCTTATTTGTGCTTATTTGTGGAAACATAGTAAGAAGGGTTCCTGCCAGTCTAGTCTATCTTCTTGAAAGAGAGTTTTATACTTTTTTTCTGTGTGGTTTAAAAGGCTCTATTTTTTTTTAGTTATGTTAGATAGTTTGTATGTAGTTATGTTTTTTTAGTTATGTTAGGTAATTTGTATGTATTTTTCTTATATGTAGTTCTAACCTTTTAAATTAAATTATGGTAATTTCAACTTTCACATTGTTTTTATGTGTTGTGTTCTTTTAGTCCCTTATTGTCCCCGTCTCTTCCATATCTGTCATGTGAGGGTAACTGGGCGTGCTGCCTGGGTATTCTGGAGGTTATAGTTCAAAAAGGACAATCAGATCTACACCACCTGATGATACAGCAATACTGTTTGTTGTTCTTTTATTTCTTTGTATAGTAAAGTTAACAAATATTCCTTATATGAAATGATTTCTGTGCATATGAAGAGTCACCGGGGGGCTTCAAAACAAGTTTGTTTTGCATCACTATTTTCAACTCCCTTAAGCATAAAAAATCAACAAATGCAATTACATTCTCTGGACAGCATAAAGTTGTATAATAAAAAACAGAATCAACACTGTATATTCCAACCAGAACCAAAATAATGCAGATGTTTTAAATTAATATGTCTAAAGATGACTATTAAATCAGTTAAGTGTCTGATTTATATTCTAAATTTTGGATGAAATAAAGAGAAGCAAGGGCCCCTGGGGAAATTTAGAGTTTGACAGTAGAGGATGTAGGCAAACATTAATGTATACTTTACATATATTGTTTAAAATGGATTATCCAAGACATAATCCTAAAATATTTTTTCTAAAAACAAATCGCTGTTGTCACAAGTTCATTGCCTATGCATACTGAGGAGGGATTTCTATAAGCAGGCCCTTGTAAAGAAAAGGGAATATTTGAATTGAAGATGCAGGTCAAGAGAAGCAGCTCCCCAACACATATGAACGTTGTTAGGCAGTTTGTTGGACTCCACAAGCTTCCCTCCTTCCTTCCCTCCCTGCATGTATGTGATCTCAGCAGGGACTCCTCCTATGACTTGACAACTGCTGGGCAGCAGAAGACTGAGTTTGTGGACCAATGCTCAGCAGGAGGCTGTGAAAAACTGTGTTTGTGGACCAATACACAGATGTTGACTCTTAATCCTGGAGTACTTCCCAATGGATGGTTCCTGACGCAATCAATCAAAATACATTTTGCACCTATTCCATCATTCCCTTCTCTCCATTTTTGTGTGCATGGAAAAAAAGATGCAAAAAGGAATGAAAAATTATGAAAAAGTTACAAATAGAAAGAGACTGTATTTGAACTCTCCATAAATTCAATCAATCGGGAGGGGAGGCTTGCATGGTCTAACAAAAATGCATCTCTGAATGTAATCCAGATTGCTCTTTTGATACATCCTTTGCAAAAGTTAAGGCCCCGAAGCCTCTATATTAAAGAAATATGAGAGTTGAATGAAAAGTAATGCCTCCACCTTCGTAACTCCTCAACAGATGGCAGTACTGGTATGCGGCAGGTACTGGCTTGTTCAGTAGACTCTCCTCTATAGTTCCAGTTTGGTGGGAAGCCTTAGCATTGAACAGTTGTGTTGTTAAAGTACGAAGTATGGAGCCCTGTGCAGATGGTCAGTCAATGAGATTTAAGCAACGTGCAGTCATTGAACTTGTCACCCCAAAGGTGATTCATCAGAGGATGCAAGCTGTTTATGCTGATTGTGTTGATGTGAGTACTGTGCGTCGTTGGGCGAGTAAGTTTAAAGATGTTGAACATCTAACTTGAATCCCAAAGAGAGTTGGACATCCTGTGACAGCAACCATCGAGTTTCATAAGCAAAACGTTCGCAGATTGATTCAGGACGATCGTCGTATCACTCAGAGAGAAATTTCAAGCATAATCGGCATTTCACAAGAATGCGTGGGTCACAATATTGCTTTGTTTGGCCATCAGACGGTCTGTGCACAATGGGTACCCAGGATGCTGATGTCTAAAATGAAAGCACACAGACTTGAAATTTGCCAGGAACTCCTCTTGTGTTACGAGAATGAAGGTGACGCCTTTCTCCATTGAATTGTGACAGGAGACAGAATGTGGGTACACCGTTATGACCCGGAGACAAAGCATCAGTCTATGAAATATCAACACAAAGGCTCACCCAAAAAAAGAAATTCAAGACACAGCCCTCAGCTGGAAAAAAATCATAGCAACAGTGTTCTGGGATGCAGATGGTGTTATCTATGTTGATTTCCTTGAATGTGGAACAACAATAAATTCAGAGCGTTTCATCACAACGCTGCGAACTTTGAAACATTGGCTAACAAGGGTCCAAAAGGAAAACGGATTTTTTTTTCCTGGAGCATGACAATGCCAGACTGCCACCTGCCACCACAGCAGAACTTCAGAGACTGGATCTCACCACTATACAGCATTCTCCATACAGTCCAGATTTAGCATCGTCTGACTTCCATCTGTTCCTGATAATGAAAGAAGACCTGGAAGGACATCATTATGCTTCTGATGAAGATGTTGAGAGAATTGTGAAACACTGGTTGCGGAAACAGAGTGTCAACTTCTTCCATGATGGTTTCAAAAGAATTGTTCATTGTTGGCAGAAATGTATCCAATTGTCTGGTGATTATGTGGAAAAGTGAATAGAGGTAGTTAAAGAGCACATTCAAAGGATTATTTCTGTATTTGATTTATTAAAATATTCCCATCCAAACCCAAGTAATGAAGGGTATGTGTACTTTTGTAGGGTAAAAAACACAGATGTCTGTGTAATAAATACTAGCTAGTTCCAGAGATAGAGCCACCTAAAACAAAACAAAGGGTAAGAGATAAAAGTCTGGTGAAGAAAATAAGGAATATAGAAGAAAAAATGAAACAGCATACTACATTTGTACAATTGACCTTAGACAGGTTATGCAATCATCCAATGGCAGACTCGTTCATATCTAATCCAATTATCTGTTGGTAGACAATCAATACTAATTGGAGGAGATAACTTTTGTTGACATAAATGCAGATTAGTTGGACACAGATCGATGGTACAGACAGTAGAAAAGCTACTACCTAAAATGTGAGTGCCAGACTCTATGCAGCCTCTAATATGGTCAGATCCTTGCTGTCTATTGACCTCATCATATGCATATGCCAATCTAGCTCCAGTCACCCATGGAGCCGGATGGCTCCCATCAGACGATGTCATGCCGGCTCCATGGGTGAAGGAGGGTGGAACCAGCATGCCGCTGCCGCAACAACATGGGGGGCTTCCAGTGTTGCCATCTAATCTATGCGGGGAAGCCACACTCACACTTCCCTTATTTGATCGCCCTCTCAGCAATATGGGTGATACAAAGCATGGGGTGCTGGATTCCCAATGCCCCGCAGCAAAGCAAAGCATCACCACCTCCTGCTGCCAGCCATCTGAAGGGGTTGTATAACAGCTGTTGTGCTGCTGTTCTTGCCTGATAAATACCCTGATGCTGCTGGTAAGAGATGGCTGTTGTAGAAATATGTATTAGTTTCTGTAGCTGATTGCAGTATAGATAGAAAGATATTATTTTCCATTGATGTCTGTTGTGGGAAGTACTCTTTTCTCCATAGGTGAAATATGGTTTTAAAACGCTAGGATTTTTATTAAATCTATATAATCACTCTATGGATTATACCAAATGAGAAGCCTGTGTTTCTCCCCAAGGAGAGAAACACAGGCTTTGAGGGCCGGGCTTTAGCACAGCAGGTTAAACTACCAAGCTGCAGTAATTCTTGTTAGTCAAAAGGCTGCCAGTTCGAAGCCCAGGTCAAGGTAAGCTCCTGACCTTTAGCCTAGCTTCCACCTACCTAGCAGTTCAAAAGTAAAATGTGAGTAGATAAATTAGATACCACTTTAAAAAGCAGGGAGATATTCTGAGGCACCCATAAGAAATACCAGCAATTTGAGCAAAAAAAGAGAGGAAGTTACGAACAAGCCCTTTGGCAGGGTGATGGAGAGGCAATATCCTCCCCCACCTTCGTGGCCGGAATCAAGCACAAAAAGCCTCCAAGCCAATATATATACTTCTATCAATGTATAATTGTCTGTCTTGTTTGTGTATAAAATGTCATTGAATGTTTGTCATATATTTATGTTCTGTGATCCGCCCTGAGTTTCCTTCAGAGTGAGAAGAGAAGAATATAAATACTGTAAATAAGTAATTAATAATTAATGTGCACACTAGTATATTTGTATATAATTAAGAATGTGAAGGTGAACTGGCTGTGACATCTGCCACCCCATTGATTGCCAGGGTTGATTTGGCTGATCTGGCTGGCTAGACAGGTGTCCCCTTCCTCTCTCACCACTCCATGTACGTCCTGCCCAAAACTGCGCACTCAGTGGAAGAGGATGATGTCCCAAGTATAGAATGAGTGTATCAAGGTCTCCCGTCTTCAGTTCCAGGTATAACTATATGTCAAATTATAAGAAAAGAGTCTTAAAAATTATTAAGATGTTTACTCATTGGCACTTGTTAAATGCTCAAATACCCATACTTAAGAGTGTATAAATGGAATAGTGTAATTCAATCTGCCTCTCTGTACTCTACTATGGGTGATGAGTTGGGAGCCCAGGAAAACAGTAGGTGATGTGGGGAACCTCCACAGAGAAACAGGTTAACTGACAAGCTGCAAAGAAGCCTCTGTGCCTCTGTCTAAATAGATGTGAGTAAACCATGCCTGTTTCAAGTCCTCACAAAAATTAAAGTGTGGTTGACTAGATGAGTCACATGATTTTCTAGTAAATAACACTAAAAGTGTTAGGCCTGGGATCAATGTAGCATGAGTGCGATTCACTACTGCTAAGAAACTGTAGTGGTTCAATGCATAGCATCATAAAAGCAGTTTATCAGTACAGAATATAGCTCATTGGGCCATATCTGTAATTGTTCTGCATTTCTCTAAGGGGTTGTCTTAATAACTGAAGCAAAACCAGGTTATTCTAACAGAACTATTGAGTAAGTATGGGATTCTAAAATACATTGTTATATAATTTTACTTCTAAAGTAGAGATTTAGGATTGAGTTCCAAAATGCCTTAGGCATCAAGTCTAATAGAAATAACACCTGCCCAATAGTAAGTTGCTACTATAATCCCTATCTAATAGTCATTTGTCATCATCTCCTTCCTGTAGCCATGTCTCACTGAGACATGGCTACAGGAAGGAGATGATGTCATCTTGCAGGAGATTGCATCCCCAGGGTTCGTGGTCAGTCATCAGACGAGGACAGAGAGGCGGGGGGGAGGGGTGGCCATTCTCAGCCGAGACACTATTAATTCCAGGACGATTCAGACGGCGAACATCCCTGGGATGGAGTGTGCGGGCCTGGTGTGGGATTTGGGCGAGAGCGTAGCCTTCCTGTCGGTGTACCGTGCACCCGACGCACCGTCAGGAAGCCTGCCTAAGCTGCTGGAGGTGGTTGCGGAGTGGGCAATGAGGTTCCCTAAACTCATTGTTTTGGGGGACTTCAATGTCCACGCCGACACCACCTCCCCGTCAACAGCAGCCATGGACCTAGTGTCCACCATGGAGGCACTAGGACTCTCGCTCTGTAAGACCGGCCCCACGCATCATGCAGGACATACATTAGACCTAATCTTCGCCGTCGGAATTCAGGTGATCCTAACCTCCATCATGGAGGTTCCATGGTCGGATCACAAGGTCCTGGAAGTCAGGCTGGGCCTCGCCCCCCCTCACGGAAAGGGTGCAGACCCTATTTTGGTTCGCCCGAGGAGACTTATGGACCCCACGAGGTTCCTGAATGCTCTAAGGGTCTGGGACCCCTCCAGCGACTCGGTCGACGGGCTAGTGGAACATTGGAATACCAACCTTCCGCGGCCCTAGACGAGATCGCCCCTTGCGTTCTCTCCTTCCCCGTAGTAATCGCTCGCCATGGTACACAGAGGAGCTGCGGACGATGAAACGGAAAAGGAGACAACTAGAGGACATGTGGCGGCGTCTCCGTGACGAAGCGTCGAAATCAGCTTATAAACAATTTAAGGAGGTTTATGAGCAAGCTATCAAGGAAGCAAAAAAGGCCCATTATTCTTCCTTGATAGAGTCAGCCAGCTCACGCCCAGCCCAATTATTTAAGGTAATTCGGTCACTGACAACAATCCCAACTGTCCCAAAAGATAGGGTTTGGCTCCAACGGCTGAGGCCTTTCAGAGCTTTTTGCTGACAAGATTTCGACCTCCGCCGGACATTCCTGCCACTCTTGATACAGTTAGTGAACTCGAGACTCCGCCGCCACTCGGTGGGCCCACCTTCACCCGTTTTCTACCGCTGACGCAGCAGCTGTCGATGGGCTACTGACTGCAGCTAGACCAACTACTTGCTCCCTCGACCCGTGCCCCTCCTGGCTGGTTAGATCCTGTCGGGAGGGTTTCACGTGGCCCCTGGGCACGATCTTAAATAGCTCCCTTGAGCAAGGAGTCTTCCCAGGGGGATTAAAAGAGGCTATGGTAAGACCGCTGCTGAAGAAGCCGAATTTAGACCCTTCGGCTCCCTCCAATTACCGGCCTGTTTCCAACTTGCCCTTCCTGGGCAAGGTGATTGAGAGGGCAGCAGCGGATCAGCTGCAGCGGTTCTTAGAAGACACAGCTGGATTTGATCCCTTCCAGTCCGGCTTCCGTATTGGGCACGGGACGGAGACCGTGCTTGTCGCCATTACAGACCAACTCTGCCGCCAGCTGGACCAGGGTGGATCGGCACTGCTTGTCTTGTTAGATCTGACAGCAGCATTCGACACCGTAGATCATGCATTGTTGACCCACCGCCTATCCGCTTCCGGAGTCAGGGGGACTGCCCTTAAATGGGTGGCCTCCTTTCTCCGGGATCGGGGACAGCGTGTGGAGGGGGCGGATGGTCTCCAGGCGGCTCCCACTTAACTGTGGGGTCCCCCAGGGGCCATTCTCTCCCCCTTATTATTCAACGTTTATATGCGCCCCTGGCCCAGCTGGCCCGCGACTTTGGTCTGGAGTGTTATCAGTACGCTGATGACACCCAGCTTCTGCTGCGAATGGACGGCAGGCCGGACTCGTACCCGATTGTTTCCATCTGTGCCTTGAAGCCATGACTGGTTGGCTGCGTGCCAGCCGGCTGAAGGTGAACCCATCGAAGACGGAGATACTGTGGCCCGGTCGGCCTGGGCTGGATGAGTGCCGGCTGCCTACCCTGGACGGCGAACGGCTTAACCCATCGCCGTCAGTTAAGAGCCTGGGGTGGTGCTAGAACTCCTCGCTGACCATGGAGGCCCAGGTCTCCATGGTCAGCAGGACTGCATTTTACCACCTCCGACAGGCTAGGCGGCTGGCCCCTACCTGTCCAGGACGGACCTGGCCACGGTGATCCAAGCGACGGTCATCTCGAGGTTAGACTACTGTAATGCCCTCTACGTGGGCCTTCCTTTGTCGACGATCCGAAACTCAAGCTAGTGCAGAATGCCAAGCTCGCTTGCTGGCAGGAGTGCCAGCAAGGGAGCATATTACACCTACCCTTCGGCAGCTGCACTGGCTTCCTATTGAGTACCGGATCGCCTTCAAAGTGTTGGTTCTGACCTTCAAGGCCCTGCACGGCCTGGGGCCTGCGTACCTGAAGGACCGCCTTACCCCGTACGTTCCCCCGAGATCACTGCGCTCAGATGAGCAGAATCTGTTGCAAGTTCCATCAGTCCGCTCCTGCCACCTATCGACGACCAGACAGAGGTCCTTCTCTGTAGCGGCACCAGGGCTCTGGAATGCCCTCCCGAAGAGTGCCCGAGCCATCTCGGAATTGGGCCCATTTCGGAGGGCATGCAAGACGGCCCTCTTTGGGCTGGCCTTCAATTAAGTGCCCGAGGCGACAATGTACACTGTATGCCCTCTTAACCCATGCTCTGACCTTTGTAACTGTTTTAATGTGGCTTTTGTGTTTTGGTTTTATGTTTTATTGTCTGTACTGGCCGCATGCCGCATGTTGCGCTGTGCTGTCGGTGTAATTTTATGTGATCCACCCCGAGCCTGCCGGGAGGAGCGGAATACAAGAATGAAAAAAAAAATTTTCCATTATTTATTTCTTAGTCCCTTTTTGCCCCTCCCCCATCCCCATTAGAATTCCATGAGATGGAAGAGCTTGTTTTTGAAAAATCAAAATAGCATTGAAAGCTTTGGAGGAAAAGTATTTCATAATCAAACAATATTTCAAACTAATTGCAGCAGAATTTGCCATAAAGACAGGCATTTGCTCATGTCCGGCATTTTGGCAAACTGTGTGCCAAATTTGAATCAGCTAATGCTAAATACGGTGCTCAAGCAAATTTATTACTCCAACAAAGCATAGCATCTCATGTGGTTTCTGAACTATCATGGAAATTATCCAACATCTCATCTGCACCATGCAAATTTGTCTGTGTGCCAATAGAGTAAGTGTCTTGAATATTTCCAAATGCAGAAGTGCTTACTCAAAAGTCTACCATATATAAACTTGCACTGGACTTCTACCAACATATCTCTCCCTCCCTCTCTGTGTGTCTTCTTTTCTTTCTTTCTGTTTTTGCAAAAGCTTCCCCTTGGATTTTGTCTTTTCTTCAGCACTTCTTCTGTATCCAAAGTATGTAGATGGTAAGCTTAAATCATTTGTTTTGTTTATGTGGCAACAAGTTCAGAGTCCTGGCTAAAAAAT
Organism: Anolis apletophallus; assembly: GCA_030556195.1. Taxonomy (NCBI): domain Eukaryota; kingdom Metazoa; phylum Chordata; class Lepidosauria; order Squamata; family Anolidae; genus Anolis; species Anolis apletophallus. The sequence goes on along the minus strand of JARBWK010000002.1, from coordinate 40,522,956 downwards.
ATGTTCTTGGCCTTGAAGAACGCAAGCCTGGAGATGCCTCCATCTGTTTTAAATATGCCACAAATTGTAGTATGAAACCATTGCCTTCAAATAGTAGCCAATTTGCTATATTAAAAAATGCAAGTGTGATTCAGTTACAAGCTATTTTCATGTCTGTAGGTAAATTATCTGTAAAAATAGTTTCTGTCCTTTTAAGGATAACATTTTGCATGTGTTTGAATAGAGCATACAGATAAGAAAATACCTGAATAACGAATGTTGTCGTTTTTATTGCTGTTTTTGTTCTGTGCCTTCAAGTTATTTCCAAATCATGGCAACCCCTAGGTCATCCTATCATGTGGTTTTTCTGGTAAGGACTGCTCAGAGTGGGTTTGGCTTTGATCTTTTCTGAGGCTAAGAAGGTGTGATTTACCCATGTCCACCTAGTGGATTTTTATCAAATCCAAAGTTGTCATGCAATGCTCAAATCACTGCACCATACTGGCTCTCCCTACAGTTTAGACTGGGTTGAGATAATTGACGACTACTCTATATTAATATAATGAATTTCATGGCCATCTCCGCATTTAGGATGCTTAATTTGATTTATGTGATGAGACTAAAAAACCTTGGTTTCACCAGCCCAACACAGTGCTCTTAACCAATTCATCAGCTCAGAGAATCAGAGAATCATAGAGTTGGAAGAGACCTCGTGGGCCATCCAATCCAACCCTCTGCCAAGAAGCAGGAAAATTGCATTCAGAGCACCCCTAACAGGTGGCTATTCAGCCTCTGTTTAAAAGCCTCCAAAGAAGGAGCCTCCACCACACTCTGGGGCAGAGGGTTCCACTGCCGAACAGCTCTCATGATCAGAAAGTTCTTCCTAATGTTCAGGTGGAATCTCCTTTCCTGTAATTTGAAGCCATTGTTCCTAGTCCTAGTCTCCAGGGCAGCAGAAAACAAGCTTGCTCCCTCCTCCCTATGACTTCCCCTCACATATTTATAAATAGCTATCATGTCTCCTGGAAGCTGTGGCCTTCCAGATGTTGCTGGACTGTATCTCCCATCAGCCTCAGACAATGTAGCCAATGATCAGAAATAAGGAGAGTTGTAGAGTAACAACATCTGGATGGGAAATGTAGAGAAATCAAAAGGAGAGTAAAGTCAAGGTTCCTCCTCCTTTTCAGATACTGAGTATCTCAGGCATTGCCATGCTTTACAGATTAAGAATTTCTTATCTGGAATTTGTAAATTTGAAATGCTCCAAAATCCAAAATTAGCCACTTGGCTGGCTAAGATCATGACACCTTCATTTTATGATGTTTTGATGTACACAAACTTTATTTAATGCACAGAATTATTTTTAAAATATTGTAAGAAATTACCTTCAGGCTATGTGTATAGAGTGCATTTGAAACATAAATTAATTTTGTGTTTAGACTTAGGTCCTATCTCCAATATATCTTATTATGTACCTATGTGTCAATACAGGTATTCCAAAGTCCAAAACACTTCTGGCCCCAAGTATTTTGGATAAAAGAGGCTTAACCTTGTCTCTCTTTTATTGTATGGAGAATGTGATTAAATACTGACCCTTTCCAACCTACATTGGAATTATTTGTCTTGAAACTTGACAACTTTTGAGAGGGATGAATCACCACCAGAACTTTTTGTTCGCCTTGTGATATTTTCCCATTTGTATGTAATCTATTAAAACACTGCCAGATTTGGGGTGGTTACTAAGTACAATTAAGCTCTTAATAGCACAAGTCTATGAATGTCTACCCAGAAGCAAAGAGAGCTGACTGTAATGGAGCTTATACCCAGGAAAGTATATATAGGATTTCATCCTTAATATTAAACACCCATCCCAAGATCTGAAAGTATGTTATTCTGTCATTTAACTTTTAAAATAGAAATCTGTACTTAATGTAGGAATAATTTCAGGATGTATTTTAACCAACTGATTCTCCATTACAGGTTGCTGATAAAATTGCCTCCCTGTTCTTGTCATTCTCTTAGTTTAAATAAATTTGAATGGATTTTGCATTTTTAATCTGAAATTAAGCTCTCTTTGCTTAATGGTTCATTTCTTTGGACAGTGTATTATACAACTCCAAATATTTCTGTATAAATATCTCTGAAAGTCGTCAAAATGCACTGAGCTTTTTAAAACAAGCAAAGCAAGTGACCATCTACTAGCAGGTAGAGCCATGGCCGGATTACCCATAAGGCCAGACTAGGCCATGGCGTCGGGCGGTGGATTTTGGGGGCGTCATTTCCGGCCCTGAAGGAAGGGGTGAAGGAAGGAGTGGCGCCCGCCTGCAGGACAAGGAGCTGGGGGGAAGTCCCACCGCCCCTAGGGCAATTGATGCGGCGGGCACCACTCCTTCCCTCAGTGAAGGGAGGAGTGGCTCCGGTGCGAGCGTGGCGGCGGGGGAAGTCGTGTGTCACCCTAGGGGCGGGACTTCTGGTGGCGCCTTGTGCGCCACCGCCACCCCACTCGCCCATGCCCCAAACACGAGCGGGACGGCAGTGGGGAAAGCCGCGTGAGTCTCCCTAGGGGTGGGACTTCCAGCGGCGCCTTCTCCTTCTCGCTGGTTCCGCCCCCCTCCCTTCACTGAAGGGAGGAGGGGCGGAGCCACTGCCGGCGTGACGCACAAGGCGCCGGTGGAAGTCCCGCCCCTAGGGCGACTCAGGCGGCTTTTCCTGCCGCTGCCCCGCGCGGGCGGGTGCCACTCCTTCCTTCAGTGAAGGGAGGAGGTGCGCCGGTGCGAGCGCGGTGGCAGCGGGGGAAGCCGCGTGAGTCGCCCTAGGGGCGGGACTTACGGCGGTGCCTTGTGCGTCATGCCGGCCCCGCCCCCCGCAAGAGGCCCCGGCCCCAGGGGGCGGCGTTTAGACCGGGCGGCCTTGGGCAGCACAGGCCGCTAATCCGGCCCTGGGTAGAGCTGTTTCCTGATTTGCTTTGACTGAACATTTCAAGGACCACATTTACACAACCACTTAGTCAAAGCGTTCACCTGCCTTTTCCCTGGAAATAAGTACAGGTTTACTTCCATTAATGAAGCAGACGTGTTCCTGAGCATTGCTTCTTTTACAGAAAATTTGATATCAGAAGTAAAAATTAGATGACAAGAACTGAGATAAGTTCCAAAACTCCAAAAAGAAGAACGTATCAACATATGTCGATACATAATTTATCTAAAGCTAACAATATGCACATGGGAAACTAAGCAAGCCTTTCACAAGTACACATAAGCACTTGAATCTTCTAGAGACAACATGAAACTTCTTTCACAACTCACCACATTTCTTATGATCCCATATTGGTTGCCAAACGTACAGATTTATACTTCTTTTACATGCTATGGGGAGCTAGGTGGGAAGGGAAGATTATCTGTTTTCCTTTTTATATGTTTTGAGTTCATGCATGCTCAGTCAGGTATTCTAGAGGCAGCTGCTTTTCAACTTACCCATTGGAGGCAGACATGCCCAGCTGCAATATGATTTGCTAGGGCAGAATTCAATCCTTTCCCAGCTCAAGATTTATTACACTGTAGCTATACATCAAAATCCTCCCAATGCTAGGTTATTTTTTAAAAAATCCTACTCAATAAAGATTATTATTTTTTAAATCCTCCCAATGCTGAAAGTGCTAGACGGAGAGTTAACCACCTCATCAGACTGGGTTTTTTCTCCTCGTAAGCTGGTTCACCTCCTCTTTCGACATGGAATGCTTCACACACAATGTAAAGGGACTTCTGGCCAGACTCTGTGCCAAAAAGGGAGGTGAGCCAGTATCCACCACCACCACGGCACCACGGAAGCCTTCCCATGTTGCCTCGTATTCAATAGAGGGAAGCCAGGTGGCAATGCTTCACCCAATGGGATAAAGAAAGAGGTAAGGCAGGCAATGTGGGGTATGGAGCCCATGGATTCACCCCGAGGTGGGGCCAATCCATGGATCTTTGTGATAAGGTTGTAAGAGGAAAGGCATGTAAAAAAAAGCTTCTATGTGAATGGTTTTCTTAGCAGATGTATGGCTGCATATGTTTTTAGTTTGATGAATGCTGGATACTGACTCATTATGAATCACTACTTCAGTTTGGCAACATTATTTGGCTTCAATAATATAGAGTGGAAATTGTGGCTGGTTCCACTTATAAGGAGCTATAGTTTATCTTAGATCAAATTACTTATAGTGTATTAATTATGCTACACAATGTTTTTGGGAGTTGTAGAGAGTTGGAAATATAGCCAATATAATTAATTGGTGCTCTCTTTGGTGTAGTCGTATCTTGGATTAGATCAGGAGTGGGCAATTACCGGTGCCCTCCAGGTGTTTTGGACTTCAACTCCCAGAAATCCTAACAGTTGGTAAACTGGCTAGGATTTCTGGGAGTTGAAGTCCAAAACACCTGGAGGGCCGGTAATTGCCCACCCCTGGATTAGATGGACAGACGTTGGACAGATCTAAGATGAATTACATGGCTTGTCCATTTTTCTCTGAACAAAGTTCAACAGCCTGTTCAAGCATTTTGAAAATGTAGTATTTTCTGCCTAAATGTTTCCCATTTTGCCTATATAATGGAATGCAGTTGCCTGAGTACAGGAATATCTAAAGTGATTAAGACCATTGTTTCAGGCATGACTCGGAAGCACTGATTCCACACTGCCAAATATTGCAGTGTGGGTATCACATTAGCTTGGGGTGTCCATACAACACATGCAGGCTAATGCAATTTAACTCAAGATAAACCATTTAATGCAATTGCACCTTATGTTTAAAAAATGCTGGGGAAGGTCTGAATCCTGCTGATGAATTTGGATCTTCCCTGTTTTGGGGCAGTGGGGCCAGCCATCTAAGTTCCCAATGTGAGATCCAGGATTTTATACCCACATCCATCATGCACTCCTCAGGCTGCCTTGGATGGCAGTCTCTACCTGCCCCCCAGCACCCCAATCTTTGCTGCTTAGATCCTTTCCCCTCACCTTGCTCGCTTCCAAAACCCTATTTCCCTCCCACCGCTCAGGAGGTGTTTTGATTATGCTTTTCCTGCATGGCAGAAAGCAGTTGAACTTGATGGCCTCTGATATTTCTGCCCTTCTTCACCATACATTTTAAACAACTTGAAGGCACATAACAAAAAAAGCTATTGAATTGAGGTTTCACATTTTCAGTGCTTCTTAGGAAGAAGGCAGAATGCATTTCCTTCTGCATGAGCCCTGCAGCCTGGCAGGCCCCCAAGGTGTTGAACTACAATACCCATCATCCCATTTCCTTCTGGTGAGAATGACATGCTCAAAAGAAGTAAGTAGGGAGAAGAATGTTCTGTATAAAGTGGAAAATTTGGGTAGTGGATACCTGGAGAAGTATCTTACTTTGGATCACAAGCACAGGTTGTTCTGTTCTTGTCTTATCCATTTTTTTAACACACATATTTGACCTCCCAAAACTTACTTACTTCTTCTATTAAAGACATGCCAAACTAGCAATCTTTTGAGTGCTACCAAAAAAATGTAGACCAGACACAACTGGCAACATTTGTGTCTAAAAACATTTGGCATGGTAATAAGGTTCATGGCGACAGAGTATTACAGTAAGTTCTTGGATGCAATGTCATAAAAAAGTGCTATTTTCATTAGCAAAATATTTCCTTAAAGCCATGACTTTGGACATACTGTCAAAGCCTTTACTTCACTGCAGTGGTATTCTTGTGAATTCATAATTGCATTCTTCTTAGTCTGCTATAATGTTGCTCTCATCTGTTTCTGCATCAAAGCTGGAATCCAGAACTCTATAATCACAGAGAATGTTTCTGAAATCAACTGCTTACCAACTTCTCAAGGTCGTAATAGAAATTGTTACTCTGTTTATTCCCTTTCTCAACACTTCCTCAAGAACGCAACTATATTTTAAAAAATATTCTATAGGCCCTAGAAGGTGAAATTGAATAATTGGCTTAAGTACCCCAAATGTCAGAGCATTCAAAATGGCATCATGTTCTTGTTTTATCATTTCCTTCACTTAGACCAGTCACAAATAGACATGTACAAAGATGAGGGGTTTGTCATATGCTGTATAAGGTATACTCTTATACTATTTCAGCCATAGGGGCAGAATTTAGGACAGAATGACACAGAGATGCATTCATACCTGAATAGTGGGTTGATGCTTTGAATTGCCCTAGTTCTGTGTTACCCACACTGACACTCTGCAGTTATTCAGGGACTTTTCTAGCTCTTGCTGGAAATGCCAAGGACTGAACTGAAGAGCTCTTCACACAAAACATATGCTCTGCTACTGTGCTTTCCAAAATATTTTCTGGGAACATATTAAATTTAAAGAAAGAGGATTTCTTTTAAGTCATTACATTGTCTACAACTTGAAAGGATGCTTCTTGAGCAGAATTCATTGGCTGTGCTTGTAATTCAATTGCCATGATCTAGTCATACCTTGGCCATTGTCTCAATAGCACACTTTAGAAATGGCTAACTAGCATAGTGTAATGCAGGGCTGTCCAACTTCTACCAGCCCAGGGGCCTGAATTCCGGTCACTGATGACCTGGGGGGCCGAAGGGTCTGCCCCCGCCCACGGCTCCGCCCCTCCCACGGCTCCAATTTACTTACAATTCATAAGAGGCATCCATACAATCAAATATAATCTTTTACTAAGGGGAAATGCAGGGTGGGAATTCATAAGGGGCATCCATACAATCAAATATAATCTTTTACTAAGGGGAAATGCAGGGAGGGAATACATAAGGGGCATCCATACACAATTACATAATAATTACATAAAGGTTAGCCTACCTTCCCAAACGCGCAGGATCCAGGAGTAGCCGGACCACGAGCAGAGGCGACGACCGACCGAGGCAGCAGCCGAGAAGGTCCAAATCGCATCTGCGTGGGCCGCAGGGATTAAGTAGCTGAGATTTCGGCAACAGGAGTATCGCGAGACTACGGAAGCCACACGGGATTTCGCTCTCAACGCAGGCGTGATCTCGCGTTGAGAGCGAAATCTATGTGGCTTCCGTAGTCTCGCGATACTTGCTCCGGAACCGTGAAGTGGGTAACTTTTTAAAATATTATTATTTCATTTATTTTTTAATTTTTATGTTTTATTAAAAAGCTTAGGGGGGCGCACGGAAGGGGCTGGGGGGCCGTATACGCCCCCCCCCCGGGGCGCCAGTTGGACAGCCCTGGTGTAATGCTTTGAGCGCTGGAATGTAACTCTTGATACCAGGTCATTGAAACCTACTGTATAATCTTGGGCAAGTCATACTCTCTTAGCCTTAGAGGAAAGCAAAGGCAACACCAATTTAAATAAATATTGCAAAAACACTCCTGTGATCGGGTTCCTTTAGAGTCACCATAAACTGAACGTAATTTGAAGGCATACAACAAACCATTTTGTTTGATGTGTCTTTACTGTTTTAAAAACTGATGATCCGCCCGAGCCTGCTAAGCCTAATAAATAAATAAAATAATCAGGTGTAGTTTTAGTGGACACTATATTTATACTCTTGGACTATGTCTCATTTTATTGCCGAAGGCTTTCATGGCCAGAATCACTGGGTTGCTGTAAGTTTTTCGGGCTGTATGTTCCAGAAGCATTCTCTCCTGACATTTCACCTGCATTTATAGTAGGCATCCTCAGAGGTTTTGAGATCTCTATAATATGAGTAAATATTGAAGTGCACAGTGAGTGAACGGTAAAATAGGAGCAAACTGCCCCCTAAAAAAGAATTCTGCCACCCACGAAATTTCCCTTGTGTCCTCAAACTTCTAGCATTGCAGAGAATGAAGCACTGCAAATCATTCACAACTAGAATTCTGATATTTGCTGTTTTGCTATTCCCTTAATACATCTGCCACTTTTATTTGGAAACCAAAACTGCATATCTAAATCCTCAACTGAAGTTTTAAGTTACTACAATTCTAGAAAGTTGTGAGAAGAAAAATTATATGTGAAGGGGCAGAATTTGTATTTTGAGATGAAATGCCCTCATTTTGCGGGCTCCTGCCCATAACTACATCCCTGACCATCCTGAAAGGAAATATATCACACCAGTTCTTCAAAATAATAATACATAATTTATGGTTGACTGACAGATGTAGGAGGACTCAACTCAGCCTCAACATCACTCACTACTCTACAGTTGCCTCATATGTTATCCTTACTTGGTTTCCTCCATTTCCTCAGAAACATAGCCATTCCACTCAGGGGGATATGATAAATTATAAAAAGGCTACACACACACACACACACACCCCTTCTGTCTTCTTTCTGCTTTATAAATATCTACTAAATGTGGCTCCCTTCCAAAATGCAATTTCAGCACTTGGGAGTTTTCTTTTTCTTAGAACTGAATGAACAGAAGCTGTGCCTCATAAGAATTCTTGAGCCTCTGCTGTCTGTCTTGTGTTACGAGACTTTTCCATTGCCACTGCTTTTCAGACTTTTCCATAACAATGCCATCTGCATCTGAAAGGAGGAGACTGGATTTTTCTCTCCCCCTTTGGGTGTTTTAACCAGCTGTGGAGCTACCAGCCATCATGATAAGCCATTCTGGAAACAGCTCTTTACTTGCACTGCCAGCACAAGAGAATTTTTCAATACTTTGAAAGAGGGGGGGAAATCCTGCTGGCAGAATGTTTGTGCTAGCAAAGCTACAACAAGCATGCATGTTAATACTGATGGATTTTTCTTTCTGTAATTTTCAAAATGCTAACATATATTTGGGGGATTAAGGTGAAGCTTCAGGCAAGCTGCAGATGTTTGAAAGCTGTGTCAGGCACATGATGCCACAGGTAAATTAAATGTTGGGTTTATTTAAAGAAAACACATCTGCAAAGTTTGGAAGGAAGAGAGGCAACCCCATTTGTGCCACCTTGCCTTCCCTCTCACAGCTGCCCGTGTTACTTCCTGTTCCTTATCTTGCAATGGCAGCTGTATCTCTGCCTTTAGCTACATGTTTCCTTGTCCTCTAGGGGGGACTTGGTGGCTATGCCCACCATTGCTTCTTCAAAGGACAGGAGGAAGCAACCTGAAGGGGCAAATAAAGGAAGGGGTGCTGCAAAAGGAATAATGGCACAAGGCAAAGTGAAGTACCATTAGATGTATGGGAGGAAAGTGTGAGATGCAGTAAATGATTCAAGTTGCAAAAGAAACAAAATGTGTCATCACAAGTGAGAGGAAGGGGGCAAAGAGGGAGGAAAAGGTGAGACATACAAGTTGTGGAGGGAGGGAGGGAAGGTTTAATAGCAAAGGTGTGGGATAAGTCAAAGGGGCGTGAGCATGAAGTGGCATTGTGCAAAAAGCAATAAAGATAGGCATAAGGTAATGGAAGACACTAGGCATGAGAAAAAGTTATGAAAATGATTCGTTTCGTAAGGAATTCGTGAGAAATGCTACTTTCGAGTATTTCCGCACCTGGAACGCCAACCAGGAAGTGGACTTCCTTTTACGGTCCTTGAGGCCAACAATTTGCGTTAGGATCGTAATAAATTCTTAATTATTAATTAATTAATTATTGTACTACCTACTCACTTCTCCCTGTCTTCCCCCTCTCATTTCCTTCCCGCCTTCATTCAGCTTCTTCTTTTTCCCGCATTTCTATGGGGAACTGGAAGTGACGCTGCTGCTAGGTAGGCAGGCAATGCATTCTGGAAAGTGTAGTCCTCCATGCTTCCCCCCCTCCTTCTCTTCCCCGTTGCTCTGCTGCCATGCCGCATCGCAGGGGCCAGCTTCACACACACACACACACACACACACACACTTCTCCTCTCTCTCCCTGCGCTCTCTCAGATGCTTCTCCCCCCTCCTTCTCTTCCCGTTGCTCTGTTGCCATGCCCCATCGCAGGGGGCCAGCTTCACACACACGCGCACTTGGCAGGCCACAGATTCTTTTCCTCCTCTCTCTTCCTGCGCTCTCTCAGATGCTTCTCCCCCTCCTTCTCTTCCCCGTTGCTCTGTTGCCATGCCCCATCGCAGGGGCCAGCTTCACACACGCACACACACACACGTGCGCTTCTCCTCCTCTCTCTCCCTGCGCTCTCTCAGGTGCTTCTCCCCCTCCTTCTCTTCCCCGTTGCTCTGCTGCCATGCCCCATCGCAGGGGCCAGCTTCACACGCGCAGACGCGCGCTCTCTCCTCTCTCTCCCTGCGCTCTCTCAGATGCTTCTCCCCCCCTTCTTCTCTTCCCCGTTGCTCTGTTGCCATGCCCCATCGCAGGGGCCAGCTTCACACACACACACACACACACGCTTCTCCTCCTCTCTCCCTGCGCTCTCTCAGATGCTTCTCCCCCCTCCTTCTCTTCCCCGTTGCTCTGTTGCCATGCCCCATCGCAGGGGCCAGCTTCACACACACGCACGCGTGCGCGCGCGCGCTTCTCCTCCTCTCTCTCCCTGCGCTCTCTCAGATGCTTCTCCCCCTCCTTCTCTTCCCCGTTGCTCTGTTGCCATGCCCCATCGCAGGGGCCAGCTTCACACACGCGCGCGCGTGCTTCTCCTCTCTCTCCCTGCGCTCTCTCAGATGCTTCTCCCCCCTTCTTCTCTTCCCCGTTGCTCTGTTGCCATGCCCCATCGCAGGGGCCAGCTTCACACACACACACACGTGCGCGCTTCTCCTCCTCTCTCTCCCTGCGCTCTCTCAGATGCTTCTCCCCCTCCTTCTCTTCCCGTTGCTCTGTTGCCATGCCCCATCGCAGGGCCAGCTTCACACACACACACGCGCACGCGCTTTCTCCTCCTCTCTCTCCCTGCTCTCTCAGATGCTTCTCCCCCTCCTTCTCTTCCCTGTTGCTCTGTTGCCATGCCCCATCGCAGGGGCCAGCTTCACACACACACGCGCGCGCGCTTCTCCTCCCTCTCTCCCTCGCGCTCTCTCAGATGCTTCTCCCCCTCCTTCTCTTCCCCATTGCTCTGTTGCCATGCCCCATCGCAGGGGCCAGCTTCACACGCGCGCGCGCGTTTCTCCTCTCATTCCCTGCGCTCTCTCAGATGCTTCTCCCCCCCTTCTTCTCTTCCCCATTGCTCTGTTGCCATGCCCCATCGCAGGGGCCAGCTTCACACACACACGCGAGCGCGCGTGCTTCTCCTCCTCTCTCTCCCTGCGCTCTCTGATGCTTCTCCCCTCCTTCTCTCTTCCCGTTGCTCTGTTGCCATGCCCCATCGCAGGGGCCAGCTTCACACACACACGGCGCGTGCTTCTCCTCCTCTCTCTCCCTGCGCTCTCTCAGATGCTTCTCCCCCCCTCCTTCTCTTCCCCGTTGCTCTGTTGCCATGCCCCATCGCAGGGGCCAGCTTCACGCGCGCGCGCGCGCTTCTCCTCCTCTCTCCCTGCGCTCTCTCAGATGCTTCTCCCCCTCCTTCTCTTCCCCGTTGCTCTGTTGCCATGCCCCATCACAGGGGACAGCTTCACACACGCGTGCTTCTCCTCCTCTCTCTCCCTGCGCTCTCTCTGATGCTTCTCCCCCCTCCTTCTCTTCCCCGTTGCTCTGCCTTGCCCCATCGCAGGGGCCAGCTTCACACACACGCGTGCAAGGCGCTTCTCCTCCTCTCTCTCCCTGCGCTCTCTCAGATGCGTCTCCCCCCTCTCTTCTCTTCCCCGTTGCTCTGTTGCCATGCCCCATCGCAGGGGCCAGCTTCACACACACAAAACGCGCGCGCTTCCTCCTCCTCTCTCTCTCCCTGCGCTCTCTCAGATGCTTCTCTTCCCCCGTTGCTCTGCCTTGCCCCATCGCAGGGGCCAACTGCAGCCCTCCAGGTACGTGTTTTGGACTTCAACTCCCACCATTCCTCACAGCCTCAGGCCTCTTCCTTTTCCTCTCAGCCTGGACAAACTTGGGCCCTCGCTCCCTCAGGATTGGGGTGAGAGAGAGGCAGCGAGGAGCGAGGGGGGGCTCCTCCTCCTTTTTTGCTGCTTCCAAGAATAGAATACCCCCCTCCCTCCCTTCCTCCTTCCCTCCCTCCTTCCTATTTGGAGAGTCCCATCTAGAATTCAGTGTGGTTTATTCAAGTTTTGGCCAATTTACCAGCTGTTAGGATTTCTGGGAGTTGTAGGCCCAAACCATCTGGAATGTGCATGCTCTGGCATACGAATTACTAACAAATTTCGTTAGTACTTAAGTTACATTTCAGAAATTTTTGGAAATATTTTTGTAAGTCTTTGATATACTAATCAAAAAAAATCCCCCCCCCCCATTTGATTTTAGAATCGCCATTTTTGGATTCGGAACCATGCCTAGAAGACACTATGTGAGGCAAGGAGGGAAGGGAGAGTGTAAGGGCCTCATCATAAAGGCCAGGAGAAGCATCCCTCTTTGCCTAGCATCAAGGCAAAAGGAGGTGCAAATCTGTTGCCCAGCCTGCAGCTCCCTCTCTGTGACACTTTCCTTATCACATGGGGAAAGTGTTGCCCTCCCAGTGTGCTGGTTCCATTGGAGCCAGCACAACATGAGAAGCCGTGAAAGTCCAAGAAGTCACAAAAGTATGTCCAGGGTGAAGCAAACCACAAGGGAAGAGCTGTGGCACAGTGGGTTAAAGCACTGAGCTGCTGAACTTACTGATCAAAGGTCGCAGGTTCGAATACGGGAAACAGCATAAGTTCCTGCTGTTAGCCGCAACTTCTGCCCCTAGCAGTTTGAAAACATGCAAATGTGAGTACATCAATAGGTACCACTATGGTAGGAAGTTAACAGTGCTCCTTGCAGTCATGCCAGCCACATTACCTTGGAGATGTCTATGGACAACGCAGGCTCTTTGGCTTAGAAATGGAGATGAGCACCAACCCCCAGAGTTGGACATGACTGGATGTAATGTCAGGGCAGGCATGTAGCCAGGGGGGGCTAAGGGGGCTTCAGCCCCCCCCCCCAAATTCTCAGAGTGGTCCGCGAGAAGGCCTTACTGGTACATTATTTAAACTGTTGTGTTTATTCATATCATGATCTGATCACCATGCTCATTATATCCCACATTAATGGGGTTATTGGGATAACAATACAAAAGATTTGCTAGGGTAGACCCTCTTCCACCCAGCCTCACCCCCCCCCCCCGAACCAAACTCAGCCCCTTCCGAAACAAAATCCTGGCTACGGCCCTGTGTCAGGGGAAAACCTTTACCTTTACCTTACTTTCTTCTGCATTTCTCCACTGGGATTCAGAGTGCAATAATCCTTAGGGCAGTGGTTCTCAACCTGGGGGTCCCCAGGTGTTTTGGCCTACAACTCCCAGAAACCCCAGTCAGTTTACCAGCTGTTAAGAATTCTGGGAGTTGAAGGCCAAAACTCAACCTGGGGACCCCCAGGTTGAGAACCACTGCCTTAGGGGCTTCTTGTGCTGTTTCAATGTGGCCTTTTGCCATTAAATAAAAAATGTGAGAAAATATTATATTCATATAATGAATATAGCATTAGAAATGCCAATGTGTGGCAAATTAGTCTTGTTCTTGTTACTACTGTCACTCCAAGAATGCACATAGCCACTTTACATGGTTCCGTCTTACCATCAAACCCACAACCATCTTGCTGAGAGCTTGGCTCTCTATTTCAGTTTCCATTTGACTTGGGTCTTTTTTTTCAAGTCCACTAATTTAAATATTACTTTGTACTAATTGTATCAGAAGAACAATTCACAATGAAAAGAGCACCAAGGCCAAAATTATACTAGTAGGAAAATGCAACTATTAATGTGTTGAATTTTCATAATTGTGGAAAAATAATACTAAGCACAATATGCAAATTAATTGCCCAGATTTGGGGGGGGGGGATATGGTAGCCCCAATGAGCAGGCCTCTGTACAAAGAGAATGTACTTCTTTCTATATACTTTTTAAAAAGGATTAATTTGTGAGTGTATCTTGGGGAGATTCTGAGAGCTAAAGTGAAAAATAAGTCACTTTTCTTCTTTCTGATTTGGAAAGCAGATGCTACACCACAACACAAAAGAACATAAGACCCCTGTGGTTCTGCACATATCAATCAGTAGCCTATGAGAACGCTGCTAGCAAGGAATGAATGTAATGTATTGTTGGCCCTCAATATCAGCAAGTTTTAATACCAATGATATTTGAGTGTATTTTGATGTTTGTATATTTGTAGATTTTAAATTGTATTGCAATGCTTTTAATGTAAGCCACTTTGAGTCTCCTTGTGGAGAGAAAAAGTGGGGTATAAATAATAAACATAATAATATTAATAATCATAGATTTTTGATCTGTTAATGGCACAATCTGAATTTTTTTTAAAAAAAGATCAAAAAACAGATCTTGGTTTTGCCATTTTATATAAGGGACAATTTCATTATGCCACTACACATAATGGAGCATCCTCAGTATCCACAGGAGGTCTTGGAATCAAACCTCAGCAAATACCCAAGGATCACTATACCAAAATGTTTTCAGGGATATCACCTCTGCTCCTGGATGTGATTGGTAGATTCTCACGAGGAACCTCTGATGGCTTCAAGCTCCACAAATTCTTTTAATAGTCTTTTAAAGTTATATACATTATCAGCTTTCACTACATCTCGAGGAATGAATCACACTATTCAGTGGTCAAGAACAGACTAACAGTGCTAAAGGAATGAGGAAACCTTAACTGTAAATGGGAAAATGACTGGAGACCCTTTCAAAAATTTATGCCAGAAAACTGCACATCAAGGAGGAGAAAGTGTTCTTTGTCACAATTTTCCATCTGAGAAGTTGGGAAACAGAGTCCTTTGAACTCAAAATTCCTTTGTGGTGAGATAAAAAAAATCAATATGAAATTAAGATGGGCAAAGTTTTATCTGGAGTATACATTGAAGGAGTACGATCTCTTCATTAAAGGAATATAAATGGCCAAATAGGTACAAAAAGAGGAAATACAAGTGTGCCATTAGTAAATCCCAAAGTTGTGTGGATTAAACTTAAACCACTAGCTGCAGACAGGCACCATGATTAATTGCATGGCTTTCAACCACCTGAGACAGGAAGCGATTGTATATATTCCATTAATGGCTACTTCACATTTTTAACATGCTGTTAAATTGTTGGTGCTGACCAGACACCAGAAGAAGGCTATGAATGCAGCCAGTTTTACAAAACAACTTCTGCTAAAATCATCAGACTGCAGACGATTCACCTAAAAGGGTTGTTTTCAAGTTCAAAAATACAACCTCAAGTAAGGGCAGGATAGGTTAAATGAAACATTTTCTGCACCAGATGATATCTGTCATTTTAAAAGACACGTGCTTGCAGATGACTGTCTTTCCAATAAACAATAATTGTGTGGAAGTGCACAACCAGTGTTAGTTTTAGTTTTATTTTCAAATCTTTGCTTTGTTTAACTCAACAGTTCACGTAGTCTAGCTTTACAAAGACATTTCTAAAAATATCATTAGTACAATTTATCCTTCCATGTTGAAAATATTCTTGCAGGGAGGTATTTTTGGCTCTTAGTGACAAAACAAGTAACTATGTTACTGCCCACTGCTAAAGACATAAAGCTAGAATTTATGAAGCACTGCTTGTCAAAATGAGGGGCCAATTTTAGAATATATTTATGTATAAGTTGAGAACAGGGTTTGGGGTCCAAATAGATTGATTTTGATATGACCCATGAATAATTTGAGGGTCATTCCACAGAGTTGGGAAGATGCCAATGCCACCTCAGGTAGTCTCAGCTACCCCTATCTTCAAAAAGTCCAGAAATGATACTGCAGTGGAGAGAGTAGAGAAATTTATGAATGAACCCCTAGGATTTATGAATGAATGCCGGGGAGCAAAGCAGACTCTGGAGATGCATGAATGAGAGAAACGTATGAATGGGCTTATATCTGAAGTTGTAAAGAGAGTGTCTCAAGGAGATTGGGGATGCCTAGCCATTTCTTTCTAAGCTGATTTCCCTAAAGTGATATGTTTAGTAAAGAGATTATGCAGATTTCCTCTGGTGTGGAGCCAGTCTGTTTCCCAGGGTAGGTTTTAATGAACAAAGAAAAAGATGAGGAAGAAGAGGCAACCTGCTGGACATTACAAGGCTGTGGCTTTGCCAGTTCATGGAGATTCATATAATTTCGCGTAATTCATATTGGGGGGGGAGGTACGATTTCTCGATAACAGTGCTACCAAGGCAGTGTTTCTAAACCTGGGGGTCAGGACCCCTGGGGAGGTTGCAAGGGGGTTTCAGAGGGGTCACCAAAGGCCATCAGAAAACATATATTTCTGATGGTCTTTGAAACCCCTTTGGCAGAGAAGGCTGAAGTTCTCTCTACCTATCCTTCTCTTCCTTTTTGGAAAAAGACGTTGAAGCCTCCCACCAAAAGCCCTTCTCTGCTGTGATTGGCTGACCTCTCAGCCAAGAGGAGGGCAGTTTCTGAGACTCCAAGTGGGTAGGGGAGGGCAGGCATGCTTGGTGCATGGCAGCATGGTGCGTATGTGTGTGTTAGGGAGAGCATGCGAGGTGGTAGGGAGGCCCATGCCAGCAAGTTCCTTCAAAGCATGGGGGTTCTGTGTGTGAATTTTGGCCCAATTCTATCGTTGGTGGGGTTCAAAATGCTCTTTGATTATAGGTGAACTATAAATCCCAGCAACTAAAACTTCCAAATGTCATGGTATGTTTCTCCCAAATTCCACCAGTGTTCACATTTGAGCATATTGAGTATTCATGCCAAGTTTGGTCCAGATCCATCATTGTTTGAGTCCACAGTGATCTCGGGATGTAGGTGAACTACAACTCCAAAACTCAAGGGCAATGCTGACCAAATCCTTCCAGTATTTTCTGTTGGTCATGGGAGTTCTGTATGCCAAGTTTGATTCAATTCCATCATTTGTGGAGTTCAGAATGCTCTTTGATTGTAGGTTAACTATAAATCCCAGCCATTACAATCCCAAAATGACAACATCAATAACCCCTGCCCCCAAACCCACCAATACTCAAATTTGGGCATATCGGGTATTTCTGCCAAATTTGGTCCAGTGAATGAAAATACATCTTGCATATCAGATATTTACATTACAATACGTAACAGTAGCAAAATTACAATTATGAAGTAGCAACTAAAATAATTCTATGGTTGAGGGTCACCACAACATGAGGGTATTAAGGGGTCGCAGCATTAAGAAGGTTAAAAAACACTGTGCCAAGGTCTGTTCAAAACTAACCTTCCCCAAACTCTTAACCTTAAGATGTCCTCAATTACATAGCATTCCCAAAAATCATGTGTTTTCCATACACAAAAAGAGCCAGGTTGGTAAAAGCTGTTCTAAAGTTGACAACATTCTTTAAAACATAAATTCCTTGAAGGCTACTCTGTGAGTTTATCTCCAACTCAAATGTGGGGAGGGACCTGGAAATGGAGGAAAAGGAAGAATAATCATTTTCTCTGAAATTTCAAAAAAGGTCTTGAGCAGCAGTTTCTAGGAATCTGCTTATGTGATGAAGTTGTTTCTATGCCACACTGAACATTTTTCTATCAAGATTTTGGATTGCAAGAAGACATTTTGGTTCATTCTATCCATTTATTTCCCCCTTCCTGACATGGCCTAATTGTTATTAAAAATGCTCAATTGCTATCTTACGAAGAGAAAACAGCTGTCTCAAACCAAATCTGTGTTTAAGTCACTCTACTAAATGTTCACAGAATGTTTTTTTAATTTAAAAAAGAGGTATAAGCAGCTTGAATCTGTTTGTTTTTCCATAAGACAGAAACCGGAGAGACCAAAAATCATAATGGAAACTGTTAAGAGTTGATTCTGTCCACATCATTGTTTTGATGGACTTGCATCATGCACCTGTGGTACACAGAGTGTTCAAGTAGCACCATGAGAATTCTTTGGATCAAAAACTATCATTTCAAAAGAATGCAGTTTGCCAATTTAGTACTACTGAACAAGTCATCCAGTGTCCCAAATGGGTATTTTGTTTGTTGGTTTGTTCTGCAGGTTTCAATAACTAGCATTTTATGTTCTTGTTTTTGAATAGAGAGCTATATCCAACATTCCACGAGAGACTGACCAACAAAAGTTTCTCTTCTTCTCCATGAAGAAGGAAGGATTTAGTAGACAGCATGTGAAGGGTGGTAAGGGGGGAAAATGTGATTTGCTAGCAATGTCCATTCTACTAACAGAATAACACCACTGTAAACAAACCAGTGTTACTATATATTTAACTAAGGATTCTTTAAAATGTAAACCTGGAGAACAAGCCCTATATGGAATGGCTTAAAGAGCTGGCCATGTTTAGCCTGCAGAAGAGAAGCTGAGAGGAGACATGATGAGGGCCATGTATAAATATGTAAGGGGAAGTCATAGGATCGAGGGAGCAAAATTGTGCTTATTCAAAGCAAGCTTGTTTTCTGCTGCCCTGGAGACTAGGATGCGGAACAATGGTTTCAAACTACAGGAAAGGAGATTCCACCTGAACATTAGGAATAAGTTCCTAACTGTGAAAGCTGTTCAGCAGGGGAACTCTCTGCCCCGGAGTGTTGGAGGCTCCTTCTTTGTTTAAACAGGGGCTGGATGGCTATCTGTTGGTGTCACGATGCAGGGTCTTGGCCCAGCCCCTTAATCACACACACAGAGATGGTAATCAGCTAACTGTTTATTGAATAATAAGAAACAGGTGAAAAGGTAAATTGTCCATAAAAAGTATCAAAATGTTCAATCCAAAAGGTAAAGAGTCCGTAGGTAAAATCCAAAAGCAAACGTGGCAAAGGCTCCGCAAAACTATGCAGATCAAGGACTTGGTCCGTGGCAAAGAACAAGGCAAAGTTCAGGAACAACTCCAAGAAACTACTTGGCAAGGCTCAAGCCGGCAACTTGGCTCCGTGGAACTCCGCTCGCTTCACTCCTCTTAGAATAGAAGTGGCCGAACTACTGAGGATCCATTCCCACGGATCCTATACTTAATCCCCTTGGCGAGGCCCCCGACGCTCTAAGCTTCTGCGCCAATCTGTGCTACGGGATCTCGTGCCTCTCTGGCGCTCTAGGCTACGGTGCCAATTCCTCCTGCTGGATTCAATGCTCCGTCTCCTATCAAAGCTCCGTCCTTGCCTCCCAGCATCTGGGTCGCTATCTTCATGAGAGCTGAACTCCCTTTCGGCTTCCATGGGCTCATCCTCCACTGTTTCCCTGATCCTTTCCTGCGACCCGTAACCACCTGGTTTCTCATAATGATCAGAGTCATCACTCTCAGGGTCAGCCTGAACTTCCCAGCTAGCATAGCCGTCAGGCCATTCATCATCCCAGGCCAAGCTCTCTGTGGGAGAGGAAGGCCCAGCTAACTCATCAGCCCCTTCCTCCATGTCCTCATCAGCTGCAGCTGGCCCTAATGCAAGTGGGACCCCCGGTGCTGCCCCCTGCCCCCCAGGCACGAAAGGGAACTGGGTTGCTACAGTTGGGGTTCTTTGAATGCGATTTTCCTGCTTCTTGGCAGGGGGTTGGACTGGATGGCCAACAAGGCCAACTCTATGGTTCTATTATTCTTTCACACTACACCAGTGTTTCTCAACCTGGGGGTCGGGACCCCTGGGGGGGTCGCGGGGGGATGTCAGAGGGGTCGCCAAAGATCATCAGAAAATACAGTATTTTCTGTTGTTCATGGGAGTTCTGTGTGAGAAATTTGGCCCAATTTTATCATTGGTGGGGTTCAGAATGCTCTTTGATTGTAGGTGAACTATAAATCCCAGCAACTCCAACTCCCAAATATCAAGTCTCTTTTTCCAAACTGTACCAGTGTTCATATTTGGGCATATTGCCAAGTTTGGTCTAAATCCATCATTGTTTGAGTTCACAGTGCTCTCAGGATTTAGGAGAACTACAACTCGAAAACTCAAGGTCAATGCCCGCCAAACCCTTCCAGCATTTTCTATTGGGTTATGGGAGTTGTGTGTGCCAAATTTGGTTCAATTCCATCATTGGTGAAGTTCAAAATGCTCTTTGATTATAGGTGAACGATAAATCCCAGCAACTACAACTTCCAAAGAACATAATCAAAAAAAACCCACAACCAATATTCAAATGTGGGCACATCAGGTATGCGTGCCAAATTTGGTCCAGTGAGTGAAAATACATCTGGCATATCGGATATTTACATTACTATTCATAACAGTGGCAAAATTTAGTTATTAAGTAGCAATGAAAATAATTTTATGGTTGGGGGTCACCACAACATGAGGAACAGTATTAAGGGGTCACCGCATTAGGAAGGTTGAGAACCACTGCACTACACAGTTGTATAGTTATAATTGTACTTTAGCTATCATGGGATCAGCAGTTTAGGGAGGGGACATAAGGAGATGCTTGCAAGAGAATTCTAGTTACTCTAGACAATAAATCCCAGCTTTTCATAGGATGTGTCTCTCGAAATCTGGGATTTGTGGTCTAGAAAGTTATACTGGAATCATAGTGCAGTGTGAAAGGGCTTAAAGCAAAAATTAAACACATCGAAAGATTTAAGAAAAACAAATGTATGCAGTTCCTTGCGAAATTCCCTAGATTCTGAAGAAACTATATATTCATCTGTTAGACAAGAGTTGGCTCAGTTCAGGCATAAAGATTTTGATCCAATAAAACATGCTTTATTAAATCTGGAACATGCCAAAGTACTCATCTGTCTGCCTCTTTTCTGTTATGCACCATAATGTAGAACATCTGAAATCAGTCTTACTGCAATGAGAAACTTTCTTTATCATAATATTTTAAATAAACCTGATGCGAGATTCAGTAACTTTGTAACTTGAGTTAATTTTTTTAGGACCATAGCATTATATAATTTAGACTAGTGCTGTATTGTCTGTTAAACTAGTCTTGTTTTGTCTTCCAGAAGTTGTAGACTGGCATTTATTTTTTTTGAATGTGCCAGGGAGCAGTGTCATATTTATTCCCATTAACTGCTTCTGTGTAATTTTTCCTGGAAAGCAGTGATGGACGATCAACTGATAGCAAATGAACCAGTTTTAGGCCACACACTACAGGCCCTTCCACAAAGCCCTATATCCCAAAATATCAAGGCAGGAATTCCCAGTGTGTGGACTCAGATAACCCAGTTCAAAGCAGATATTGTGGGATATTCAGCCTTGATATTCTGTGATATAGAACTATGTGGAAGGGCCCTTCCAGACAGGCCCTATATCCCAGGATCTGATTTATCCCAGATTATCTAGCAGTGGGGAATCACATAATCCAGTTTAAAGCAGAAAACCTGGGATAGGATCTTGGGATATAGGACCTGTCTGAAAGGACCCTCTGTTTTGAACCTTGCTTTAAACTTTGCATACATTACATGTACTCAATGTAGTTCAGTGCTCCATTGCTACATAGAACTCATTTGTGACCAGGTTTCAAATACCACTGCCATTGCCTGGGGCCCTTTCACACTACAGATATATAGCACAGTTATTCTGCTCTAAATGCCATAGTTCCATCCTATGGAAACTTGGGATTTTTAGTTTACCGAGGCACTAGCAACATCTGGTTGATCATTCTAAATCTCCTTAAACTGCAAATTCCAGGATTTTGCAAGAGGAAGGCATATCATTTAGTGGAATCATAGTGCTATCGTTCAGTAGTGTGTCTTGAGACATTCTTGCTATTGACCAAATGAGAGAGAAATGAACCTGGAGCTTAGGCTGTACAATTTAACCTCTGTACCCATAGAATCTGTACCCACAGTTTCATCTATATATATCTGATAAAATATGTAATCTCTAGGAATGTTCTAGGTCTTCCAGGTGAATTTCTGGTATGCTTCCATTCAAAATTACTATAGAGTCACCCTGAGGACCAAGCAAATTTCTAGAGAGAATATCTCATTGGAAATTTGCTTGGTTCTCTAGCATAACTCTATGGTAATTTCAGAAGAAGTTTACATTTCAGTAAGGTTTGCAATAATCCACAATTACCTACAGTTTCAAGAAAGTTTGGGAATATTTCCCCTGTAGATACTGGTTTTTTCAAGAAAAAGATCATTATATAGGAGTGTACAGAAGTCATGCCAAACCGAACAAGAATAGAATGAAGCTCTGGGACCCAAATTACCATTGTACCAATGCACAAGTTCACTGTGTCATTTCATTCACTCTTAACTGCAACTATCCATTTGATAAGGTTTACGTTCATTCTATCATATCCTCTTAAGATGAAACAAAACAAATCTTGATCCAGTAGGACTAAACAACACTTAGCAAGTATTAGAGAAGAAAACTATACTATTCCATTATACATTCCTTACAGCAGTGGTTTTTAACCTGTGGGCCACGGACCATTAGTGGGCCATGAGGACGAAAATTTGGTCCGCGAGCCTCCTTCTTTCTTTCTTTCTTTCTTTCTTTCTTTCTTTCTTTCTTTCTTTATGTCTGTTCCTTTTGTGCCACCTGATACTTCTTCCCTGTCACTGCTCATGGCATATGTTCTGTATCAGAAACTAGAGTTGATATGGTCTATCCAATGCTATTTTCTGAATCAGCAACCCAAACCAAAATCTAAAGTTCACCAAAAACTGATTTGTAACACTTTTGGTAACAACATTGGAGAGTGCCTCCTGGTCAAAGTGGTCCCTGGTCAAGTAGTCCCTGGTAAAGTGGTTCCTGGTCAAACAAAGGTTGGGAATTACTGCTTTAAAGAAACATTACTATGCCACACTTGGGAGAGAATGTGATAACAGTTCCCAAGTTATACTTGTAAAATTTTATTTAATGGCAGTTAAAATGAAATGACTCTCGTAATTATTAACAGTAACAAAAAGTTCCTTAACAGAGTGCTGTGTATCTCAAATTTTATAAACACTGGCCCTAGAGGAGCACTTTCCTTCCTATGCTAAATAAGCTAGTTGATATTGATCCAGGAACTGTGTTGTAGGTAAATGTTTAAAGCCGACTTCTAGTGCTGTAGTCTCAATTCAACCCTCTCCTTTCATTCTACCTTTAAAAATGCATTCGTGCATTTGCTACCACATCTGGCTGTGTGCTAGGTTTAGCAAAATTGTATTTAAAGGTGTAGGTTTTCCAAGCCTCCATGACAAATTGTCCTACAAAGATTGGTCACTGCAATTCAGTCAATATCTTACTGAATTCAATGAGCAGCAGGATTATCTCTGATCATTATTTTAGCTGTACAGTTAATTGTAGCCTTCTCAAAATAATTTAATAATCCTTTGGACAAGGAATGAAATTTTTACTTGCGGAAATTTCCTTGGAATTTCCAGCATTATGAAAGATGTTTCCAGCCCCCACAATATTAAAGATCCTCTGGAGTTGTTTGTGGCACTTAATATATTTGTGGTTTGTCCATAGCTTCCCCTGCTCACCACAGATACCATGAATATCTCACATGGCTAAAAAGTATATCTCTGTCCAAAACATGAGTTATTCCAACCAAATTTTTCCTGACTTTTTGGTAAAAATAATGCCAAACTGGAAGCTGCTGCCTTGCATAGACACATTATGTCATTCTTTAAGGATGTCTGCAACTTTAAATGTTTTCTTCATTCCTATAAAAGAACAGCCTCATTATAGTTTGAATTGAATTCCTTAAAGTCACTTACTGCAGAAATCAAAATTTTACTGGCATATTTGCATTGTGGTCTGCAGTGGCATTCCAGGGGGTGTTGAATGGATTGCACTCAACAGGAAACCACTGTACATTCTCTGATTATGAAGAAAACATCTGTAAAAGACCGTGTTTTTAATAAACTCTAGGAATTTGGTAGAAATAAAGAACAATTAGTATTAAAATCATGCGCTGTGATCCTACAACTACATTTAGAGATACATTTATATGTCACCATTGTAGTCTATCTAAATACCCTAAAATCATCATGGCCTGCCTGATTTGGAAGTTAAGCAGGATCGACTGGTTAGTACTTGGATATGAGAATGCCAATAAATAAATGATGCTGTAAGTTATATCTCTGAAGAAGGAAGTGGCAAACCACTTTGGAATATTACTCGCAAAAGAAACCTTTCTGAGTTTCGTGGGGTCACCATAAGTCAACAAGCAACTTGAAGACATACATATATCATTCCCTTCATCCTACATCCCTCTCCCCAAGCCTGGTACATTACTGCTAAACTGATCAAATCCACTATTTATTTATTTATTTATTCAGACTTATTTGCCCCCACTCCCAGTGGCTTGGAGCGAATAAGTCTGAATAAATAAATAAATAAATAGTGGATTTACCATTCATCTCTTCATCTCATTTTGGACAAGGTTATCAGAAACATATACACATGCAATTGTACTGTGTTTTATTTGTGACTATTTTGGAAGATTGCTTGGGAATTTCAGGTAGCACAATATGCTGCAGCTAGATTAATAACTGAGATCACATGTATGGATTACACTGTGCAACGTTTAAACCTTTTAAAGCTCCAAATGATTTGGGAATTGTGTGTTTAAGTCAAGAGAGGTAAAACAGCCATCTGTCAAGGACACTATTTCTGTCTCTTGTACTGTCAATTTGGAATGAGGAGGAGACTGGACGAGGCTCCTTTACACTACTACACAGTTATAGTAATATGATTCCACTTAAACCAGTGGTTCTCAACTTGTGGGTCCCCAGGTGTTTTGGCCGTCAACTCCCAGAAATGTTACAGCTGGTAAACTGGCTGGGATTTCTGGGAGTTGTAGGCGAAAACACCTGGGGACCCACAGGTTGAGACCCACTGACTTAAACTGTAATGACAACATTCTATGGAATCCTGGGATTAGCAGCTCAGAGAGGACTATTAGATGTCTCCCATAAGAGAGGTCTAGTGCCTCTCCAAACTACACATCCAGAATTCAATCGAGTGCTGCCATGGTGATCAAAGTGAAGCCGTACAACTATAACTGAGTTATATAGAATGACTAAATGAAGGGAAGGGTGAATTTTCTATTTTAAAAAATTCAAGCTTTGGATGGTTGAATCTACAGATGCAAAATCTGTGGATGTAGAATCCGTGGATACAGAGGGCTGGCTATACTTGAAACACTTAGGACTTCATCAGCCAGGGCTTGTTTCAGCGGCATACACTGGTTCAGTGACAGTCTAATCACGGAACCCACCGGTTCCCAACTCACAACATAATACTACTTCCAACAGGGCTCCATGGCTAAATTATTGTGGAACTGGCGAATGCTGTCATGGCTTCTCGTGTTGCACCAGCAACATTGGGAGGAATCTAGGTGGCCTATGCTTTCCCCCCATAAGATGGTGTGATGGGTGAATTGGGCGATGCAGAGTATGGGATGACAGGTTCACATGACAACCACCTCCGGATTCACCATGACCTGTGTCAATTACAGAGGCCTGTATGATAATGTCGCTAAAGAGATTGGCTGAATATGTAAAAGTTAGCAGTTTACAATGCTGTAGACTAAAGACCAAAATCACCTCCTGCTGGCTAACACGATTACTACATTGATCTTCTGCTTCTCTATCAACTTGGTGCTGTCTATGATCAATTCAAAATACAGTGTTCCCTCCCTACTTTGCGGTTCACTTATTGCGGACTCGCTGTTTCACAGATTTCAAAAAATATTAATTTAAAATATGTATCATGGTATTTTCACTGTTTTTTGGGGTTTTGCTGCTGCCACTCTCCAAGGTGCTTTCCCTCCTCAGTCCTCCCTCCCTCCCTCCAGCCTTGAAGGGCCTTTCTTTCCTTTCCTTCACTTTATTTTAAGTTAATAAAGACTTAAAATAGTGTATAACTACTAAAATAATGTATAAATTTTAAAATAAATAGAGTATCCCTACATTGCGGTTTTTCACTTATTGCAGGAGGTCCTGGAACCTAACCCCAGCAATAAGTGAGGGAACACTGTATCTATAATAATATTGAGAGAGAATACATGTGTTTGTATATATCTGTCTGTGCTATAGCGCCAAGACTATGAAAACTAGATACTGTGCCTGGAATCTGCTATGGATATTAAGAGGCATCTAAGGGTATGTAATTCGGGGTTTGTTTTTAAATAAATTACTGGTAAATCTCAATTTATGATGGGATTACATTCCTAGACTTGCAATGTACTGTAAATTGAGACTGACATGAATGGAGAAAGGCAGTTCCATAGGGAATAATTGGACACTAAAAGGATGTGTTCCAACAGAGCAGAAGTAGTAACTAAATGATTTTACTTGACCCAAAAAACATTTTTAAAAGTTTAACACAGAAGATACTAGATCGTATCTTTTCCAAGTTAGAGAAATATGCAGATGCTCTAACACAGCACATTTCACGCCAATAGCTCTGACAATGAGGGAGAAAGGCACCCCTGAAGTTTTCCCATTGGCACAATTAATTGCTCAATGAAAAGTAACAAAAAAGTACTTCAATCATTATAGTTATGATACAGACCCCTTCCAATTTCGGAAACATTTTAGAAACAATTTTCCTCCACCCCCTAATTTTGTAATGAGTGTTGAAATATTTTGGGCATACTTGTACTATGTGTATTTTATTCTCTCTAGATGTTTTCTTTTTTTTCCTGTATGCCATTAATATACTAAATAAAAACTTTAAAAGACAAACAGAAGTTGAGATTTGGGACAAAAGGTTAATTGAGGATACCTTATCTGTAGCTATGAGAAAATATCAACTATGATGTGGTCATAGAAGGATTGCAGTGGGCGGGCAGGGGGGGCAACACATCCAAAATTACATGAAAGTTATTCTTAGCAGCCAATCCAACCAACTAGTAACAAAACAGAAATATTTCCTTCTTCAGAAATTTAGCTACATAATAAAGCCAAAAGGCACACTGGGTTCTGTTAAGTTTCATCCCAGAAGAAAAGAACTCACAAAGCTGTTTGATTTTCCCTATATTATGGTCATTACATGCAGAAGTTTCTGTTTGTGTTGTCAATTTAAAGGTATTTTGTGTATTCTGGCTATCGTTGAACCAACTTCAAGGTGTTCTCAGTCAACATCAAAAGGTAATAGAGCTGTTGGCATTCACAATGGTATTCAACAGGAAGGATTGGGGACTGCCAGTTTTATTTCAATCTTCACAAATACTTTCCTGAATTGAAAACTTTAAGGTAAGTTACATTTGGCAAAAATAGTCTGTCCTGAAATGTGGAACTCCTAGAAGGCTATAATTAGCTGTTTTATGTTTTTTTATTAAGATGCTGTCATATATTAGGTTTCAACATGCAGATCAGTGGCTTGAATGATCTCTGCTCATTTTATATGTCACATTAATACTTTTGGTTTACTGTCTAATAATAATAATAATAATAACTTTATTTATATCCCGCCCCCATCTCCCCAAAGGGACTCGGGATGGCTTACAAAGCACTCCAATGTGCACATATAACATACATCCAATAAAAACAGTACAAAAGTATAAAAGAAGTCATAAATTTATAACAACAACCCCTCATCAACACATGTTATTATAAAAATCAAAACAATACAATTTTAAAACAACTGTAGATAGAACTAACTGCCATCAATTCACAGGTGTCAAATGTCAGCGTCATATGGGCCCATTCACCCTACTCAAGGTCAAAGTCCTGTCTGAACATCCATGTTTTCAGATTGGAATGGAAAAATTGAAGGATGAAGGCTAATCTAATCTCTTTTGGGAGGGTATTCCGGAGCCGAAGGACCACCACAGAAAATAATAATAATAATAATAATAACTTTATTTCTTGTGAGTCGCCCTCCACCGATGGTGCTCGGGCGACTTACATCATTTAAAAAATACATCTAATTAAAAACACGGGTTCAAAGAATCACAAGGGCCCAATCCCCAAGATTAGTCAATCCCCAAACGCCTGGCGGAAGAGCCAAGTTTTCAGCTCGGACAGGAATCTGGCTGGGGCCGATATGGCCCTAAGAGCAGGCGGAAGTGTATTCCAGATTACAGGAGCCACCACAGAGAAAGCTCTCCGTCGGGTCTTTGTCAGCCGGGCCTCTCTCACCACTGGGATAACTATGCAGTCACCATTTATTTCACGCGATGGTCTTTCACTGTGTTGGTCTATTAACCGGTCGCCCAGATAGGCTGGTCCGGTTCTTTGTCGTGCTTTGAAAGTTATCGCCATGAGTTTATAGACCACTCTGAACTCTGTAGGGAGCCAGTGAAGAGCTTTTAGGATTGGCGAGATATGGTTCCTCCGGAGATGAGTCTGGCCGCTGCATTCTGGACAAGTCTCAGCCTCCGAGTCGTGGACAGCGGTAGACCCGCATACAGGGCATTGCAGTAGTCAAGACGGGAGACTACGGTGGCATGTATCACGGTCTTCAGCGCCTCTGATGGTAGGTAGGGGCCAACCGTCGGGCCCTGCGGAGATGAAAAAGGCGCCCTTGGCTGCAGCCTGGATCTGGACTTCCATCGTCAGCCTCTCGCCCAGGATCACTCCCAGGCTCTTCACCGCGGAGCAGGGGACAGGGGCTCACCTTCAAAGAGTGGTAATGGTGAGTGAGGGTCGGGTCGACCGGGCCAGAGGATCTCCGTTTTGCCGGATTGATTTTTAGTCTGTGTGCTCTAAGCCAGTTTGTCACCGCCCTTAGTCCCTGACTGAAGCTTTCAGGCACCGACGACATCCCTGGATCGAGCTTCAACAACAGCTGTGTGTCATCGGCGTATTGGTAGCAGCTGAAACCATGACTCCTAGCAATACTGGCCAGGGGCTGGACATAGATGTTAAAGAGGGTGGGGGACAAGATAGCACCCTGAGGGACCCCGCACTCCAACCCGCATTTCCTGGAGAAAAGCCCCTCACATTGAGGCTATAGCGAAATTATATCATTTTTTTCTTTATTATGCATGCAGACCTCAATAGGCTTGTGCATTCTGGCTGAGGCTCAGCCTGTATCTGGAAAATGTGGCAATAAACGGTCCATTGGCGGCAAGGGAGGGAGGGCTTCATGGGCTTTCTTTCTCATCTTTTTCAGGGTCATCAGGATGAAAATTGTCACACTTGGAGGACATATCTACCATTGCTAGCCCACCAAGTTCCACAATATTTGGGTCATCCCCTGATTTTTATGATTTTTTTCTAGATATAAAATTTCCTTTAAAAATTTCCCAAAAAGGTACCCCCCTCTGGCCCCGCGCTGTAACTTCTCCAGGAGCAGCAACAGAGCACCATTCTTTCCTGACAAATGTCAAAGATGCACTTCCAAATCACATAGCCCACCCACCGTTACACTTTCTTTACTAATAAAAAAACAACAGCAACTTCTTCCAAAGCTTTTGCAATTTGCATTTCTTGTTCCCATATCTGCAATGTTCCAAAAGGGTGGTGCAACCATTTACCCATATTTACTCAATTCTAATGTGCCATCAAATCTAACACATACCTCAGATTTCAAAATTCTGAAACCAAAAAGGGCTTTGCTGCCAAATGTAATATGCTGTGGCATAAAGGCCACTCTTTGTAATTTGGACAAAAACGGTGTACATTACAGTTGCTGCCTTCTTTAAAAACAATAGTGTTAGAGCATCAAAGCGTTCAGCAATAAAAAAGAAAACACTGGGTGCATCTATGCTGTTGAAAGAATCAACTTTAACTGTTTTGGATCAATGCTATGGAATCATGGGGACTGTAGTTTTACAAGGTATCTTGAGCCTTCTCTGCCAACGGATGCTGATGCCACACCAAACCACAAATCCCAGGCTTGCATAGTATTGAATACAAGGGGGGGGGGTGCTTAACAGCAGCAGGAAAACAAGGGGTGTATCAGACAGAATGAACAAGCTCGTAGAAATATATGCCCCAAAGAATAAATGACCCCGCAAGGCGTGACAGTGGTAATCACTGTATTAATACATGTGGTATTGTGCTGGATGCATATAGGCATTAACAAAGTACATACAGTGAAGGCGGGAGCGCTCCCTCGTCTCTCATATAAACAAAGTTCAATAATATAGTATTTCACTACAAAATAAAGCATATGTTGGCGATACAATTAGCAAACCTCCAAAGAATAATGGAGGCAGTCCCAGAGAGGCGAGAATCCAGGAGGGGTCCGCCGTGGAGCCGGGCGGAAAGGAAAAAAGCCGCGGCGAGGAACTCAGGCGAAGACTGGAGCTGGGTTCCGGGCGGGGGGGGGGCGAGCTGTTCAGGCAATCGCCGTAAGTGAAGCCAAAAGCCAAAAGGCAAGATGAGGTATTGCGACAGCGACTGTCGTGCTAAGGGGCGCTGTGATTAGCAGCGCGGGACCCAAAATAGAGGGAGAGCTGGGACAGTGCCATTCCAGCTGACCCCACCACCAGATTTTCTAAGATCATCTCCAATGTAATCCATGATGCCGAAGCCATGGGCTACATAGACCCCAAAACAGCTAGCTTCCTCATAAAATCCAATCCCAGAATCCCCCGTCTATACTTACTCCCGAAGATTCACAAGTCCAGAAGACCCCCGCCAGGACGCCCTATTGTCTCTGGCAGCGGTGGCGTCCTGGAACCCCTGTCTCAATTCCTCGATTTCTACCTCCAACCCTTTGTCTCTTCTTTTATCAAAGATACAACAGACTTATTAAACAAGATCTCGAACCTTCAAATTGGACCCAACGACATACTCATTACTGCTGATGTAGAGTCGTTATATACGAATGTGCCTACCACAGAGGCCAGACAAGTGATTATAGATCTATTAGACACCAGACCCACTCCACGTCAGCCCCCCACACATTTCTTGGCAGAAATCTACGATTGTATCGTTGATTACAATTATTTTCAGTTTGATCAGAGCTTCTTCTTGCAATGCGGAGGAATTTCTATGGGAGCCACAGTAGCTCCCTCGTTAGCAAATATTTTCATGAACCACTTAGAGAATATCCATCTATATTCCACTGACACTCATAGCATACGACCCAAAATTCTGAAATACTGGAGGTACATAGATGATCTGCTGATTTTGGCCCAACCCACTATCAACATCCAGATTCTTAAAACATGGCTCAATTCATGGCATCCACACATCAAGTTCACTGTAACTACCAGCAACAAAACAGTCAATTTTCTTGATTTGACCATTTTTAAAGAAAACAATAAATTACAGACAAGAACATACCACAAACCCACAGATCGAAATAACCTCCTACACTATGACAGCTTTCATTCCTACTCCCTGAAACACAGTTTACCTTACTCCCAGTACATTCGCATCAAAAGGAACTCCTCTCACACACAACAATATGAACAAGATGCCCTCCATCTCACTGCCAAACTGCAGGCTATGGGTTATCCCCCCAATGTCCTCGACACTGCTAAACGCAAGTCTGACCTCAAAGATAGATCCCAACTTCTTGCCCCATCTCCTAAGACACCCACTACTCGTCTCATCTGGCCCATGACCCTGAGCCCACACTCCAACCAGATTACCAAAATAGTAAGAAAGTTCTGGCCTATGATTTCAGACATATCAGGCCTCGAGCTCCCACCCATGGTTGCGAATAAACGCTCAGCCAATATCAAAGATCTACTTGTGCACACTAATCATTCCATCAGAACCATGACCGTGACCAACAATCCAGGTACTAAACCTTGTGCACACTGTGGCATTTGTGCCCAGATCAACACATCCACTAGTATTACAAATAGAACCAGTGGCAGAGTGTTGAAACTGAGAGATGAAATAAACAGTGGCCATGCTGGAATCGTATATTGTCTCGAATGCTGTTGTGGACTTCACTATGTGGGCCAAAGCTCTAGAACTCTCAGGACCAGAATTTTTGAACACAAGTCTAGGATTAGATGTCTATCTCAGGATTCCACTCTCTATAGTCATTTTTTTCAAATGAAACACACTCCTGACAGTTTCAAAGTGTATGGGCTGCAAAGGGTTAACCCACCTCCACATTGTAACATCACTCAATCATTGCTTTAAGGCTGAAGAAATGGGCCCTCCCTCTATCAAGTGAAACGCCCTGTGGCCTCAATGACTCCCTTTCTTTGCAACAATTGTTAATGTAACAATCCACACCTGTATTGCTCTCATATATGTCAATTGTTTGTATTGGTTCTTGCTGCATTCAGCCATCAGACTGATTTACCTGTGATGCTCCTTGTTTCACATTGCCTGGTATGTATACTACTGTAAATGGCTCTATCACCATTGTGCTTTTCTTTGTATCATTGTTCTAGCCAATTTCAACATGTTGTTATTATGATTATGTTGTTTTAGACTGTTAAACACAGCGACGCGCCCTGATGAAGCGTCTTTAAGACGCGAAAAACGGCAAAAAGCCTCGGCGCCAAGGAGAAAATCCGGCCGTTTGGCACTGTCCTGGCTCTCCCTCTATTTTGGGTCCCCGCTGCTAATCACAGCGCCCCTTAGTTACGACAGTCGCTGTCGCAATACCTCATCTTGCCTTTTGGCTTTTGGCTTCACTTACGGCGATTGCCTGAACAGCTCACCCCCCCGCCCGGAACCCAGCTCCAGTCTTCGCCTGAGTTCCTCGCCGCGGCTTTGTTCCTGTCCGCCTGGCTCCACGGCGGACCCCTCCTGGATTCTCGCCTCTCTGGGACTGCCTCCATTATTCTTTGGAGGTTTGCTAATTGTATCGCCAACATATGCTTTATTTTGTAGTGAAATTGGTAGGTTACATACCTGTGACCATCTTTCTTCGAGTGAAGTTCTGTGAATCCACACTTATGAAGTTGCGCGCCAGCGCTGGGCTCTCCAAACGGAAACTTTCCCCAGTTTGAAAAGTTTTGGCGGTAGCTCCGCCCAGCCGGCCCGGAGGGCATAAAGGCGCCTCCATGCGCCCACC
>JARBWK010000002.1:40476254-40490177 GCA_030556195.1 Anolis apletophallus | reverse complement strand
TTATTGAACTTGTGTTTATATGAGAGACGAGGGAGCGCTCCCGCCTTCACTGTATGTACTTTGTTAATGCCTATATGCATCCAGCACAATACCACATGTATTAATACAGTGATTACCACTGTCACGCCTTGCGGGGTCATTTATTCTTTGGGGCATATATTTCTACGAGCTTGTTCATTCTGTCTGATACACCCCTTGCATAGTATTGAATCATGGCCGTTAAATTAGCTATGACATCCTTCAAAGAGGAGCTCCAGGTGCTGCTCCTGAAGCAGCTTCCCCTTTTGCTTTGGCTTGGCACTAAGAAAACTTTTACATTAAATGGATGCTGATCACCCTAATTTTAGCGAGGTCATTTAGCCCTAAAAGATGAGCATTAGATTTGAGTAAATAAGTATATGAGAAAGAAGTCCAAAAATGGGGGAGGAAGGATTGCACAATTTGTTTCCTTTTCCTTTATCCTGTGGTTTTAAAGCAATTTGAATGAAAATGGGATATATGGTAACACTGTATCCCGGGAATAGACTCTACAAAGTTTCAGAAGAATGAATGTATATTTCATGCCACTATATGAACAAAATCATGTTGTTTGAAAACCAAGTAACACTTTTAAAATGTTATTAGAAAAATAGATAGCTTATGGTCCCATCTTCCTCACTTCAAAACATAGCAATTGACGACTTCTGCATTAAATGTGCCCTAGGATTAGAAGATGAATATGTCAATCACCTTCAGTATGGGCAATTTTCAGAATTAAATCTAAAAGACACTGCACTTAAGCCATCTTTATGAAGCCCAAATCTGAAATGAAGTTTTAGCCACAGTCCAGTTTTGGTTCTGGTATCTTCAAAGAGAAGTTCATTTGGGAAGGACCAGAATCAATCTAAATTGACTGGATCCAGCTCTAGTTTAGGTTTCAGACCTACCATCATTCCGCAAGGCCTGCAAGACTCATCTCTTTTGGTTAGAATTCGACTGCTAAATTGTATAACTATTTTTGCCAATTTTAAATGCTGTTTTGATTGTATTATGTTTTTGTGTGACTGTGAGCCGCTCCAAGCCCTCGGGGAGTGGCGGCATACAAGTTCAAATAATAAATAAATAAACCTGATGCACATTCCTAACATCTATGTGCTTCTCATTCAACAGAACTAAAACAGTTGTAAAATTCCTCTGGGCTGTAAATGATGAGTGTTCTGTATTTCCTCCTTTCCAAATGAAAATATTGAATCAGTTACTCAAGAAATAAGATGAAACCTGATTGAAACACATCATCTCAGAGGCTTATCGCTTGACAGAAATCAAGAGACAAAGATGTGCCATATGTATGCAAAACAAGGATATACCATCATCCCTGTGTTTTTATTTAAAACATTTTCACATTCAGTATTTGCTCTTTGCACAATTAGAAACCAGTTTCTTGTTTTCTTTCCGTGATTACTCGGTTTTTCCCTGGCCGTGCCTCTATAATATGCCACTGTTGAATAGCAGAAAACAAGTGTAATGATATTATTCCTATTAGTGTCAGAATTCCAGAAATATTTTGGTTTAATGTTCCATTTTAAACCAGAAAAGTTCTAAAACAAATTGCAGATGTACATACCGTGATAATATTAGAAAGTAAACACCATAAGATATTCTACACTTACTTGGGGTAAGAAGGTACAAAATAATGTGGTTATTATTACAGGATCACAACAAGACACAGTGATTATACAGTTGTCCCTCCACTTGTGGCTTTGATCTTTGCAGATTTGATTATTCACAGATTATCTCTAGGAATCTCTGGGTTTCCAATGTGACTCTATGGTCAGCTTCCTTTAGTCATGCTGGTATCCTCAAGACGTAAAAGTGATGGTGGAGCAAAGCCAGGAGGCCACAAGGACAGGCGGAGCCTATATTCTCTGCCAGGAAAAGACAGTAGTGAAACACAGAGATACCACCAAAAGGAGGAAACAGTTGGAATTTCTTCAGGTAGCAATTTGGGCAGGATCCTGAGGCTGCCAGGGGGCATGGGCTCACACTTACCTCAGTTCCCACCACATTCATAAGTGTATGTGGTGAAGAAGCAAGAGGGCTTTCTTAATTGTTGCTCCCAGGCTTTGGAGAGTACAGCTCCTTTGTTTCAACAGCTCCATTCTACTGGTACATTTTGGGCAAAATTCAAAATGCTTGGTGTGACCTTAAAAATCCTATATGGCTTTGATCCAGACTATCTGAACTACTGCATCTCTGTATATATCTAGCCAGGATATCATATTTTCTCTTTGCCCACCAGCTCCCTGAGATGTTGATGGCAGAGAGACGGAAGTGGGCTCTTCTCAGTAGCTGCTCAGTAGTTTTGGAACTCCTTAACAGTGGCTACTAGCACTGGTTTATTTTGATTATCCCTCTTCTGGCAAGTAAAAAAACCCCTTCATCTTCCAACAAACTTTTGAGGATTGACTGAAATGGGCTTTTGTAGTTAGACTTGGGTTCTAAGACATCTCATTTTGTATAATAAAATATGCAGATGCAGGTATTCCAAAAGCCAAAAAAAAGTTCAAAATACTTCTGGTCCTAAAGCATTCTGGATAAGGAATGCATATCTATACTTATAATCCAAGAAATGAGTGTCCACTGGAAAATTATATGCTTGCCAGTGTAAAGTCTACTTCTAAAAGAATTTTAGCTGATAAGTAAAATATTTCAGTATTTTATACAAAAGCCTTTCTTCCCATTCACTGACAATATAAATATGGGGAAAGAGATGTTTGCTTAGAAGTACTGGTTATATTCATGTCCAACTTGAAACTCCAGAATTTGGGCATAGTGAAACTTTGTTGAGTTGAAACATTCTTTAAAAAAGCTGAACTTATAGAAAACATCTAAATGGGGAGTTATATATGTGATATTTAACAAAGTTTATTCATCAACAATATCCAAAGGCCTCTGGATTTCAGTGCTGAGTTCATTTTTCAAAGATATTTCTTGAATCACTGCCAATAAAGCAAAAGATAAGTGAATCATGGCAAATGATGCTCTTCATCTGAATTAAATCTGTAGCCAAAATACATAAGAATTCCTTTAGAAATTCTGTTGATAGCATACTATGATTTTCAGGATCTGTTTTACTCTGGGTGGTCTAAAAACAAAGTTTAATTCAGCAGAGCAGGCAAGGATGGAGTTACATAGCCTTAATTTTAATTTCCTTCTTTCTGTGGATTGATCTCAGTACTTGAATATTGCCATCCCAAAATGACTCTTCATTATGGTTGTATGAAACATGAGGAAGATCAATTACCCTTTTGCATTAGTTGCTCACTTACTTCGTCTCCCTGATATTAAAATGGCAACAGATAAAACCAAAAGAATTAGATCATAATTTAGGCAACAGACCAATGGGTGGTTGAGTAAGTCCAGATAAACTCAGTAAAAATGATTCCTGTATGGAATGTGCATGCTGAGATACTCGACCTCATCACATTGACCAAAATCGATGGCGTACACTGGTTCCTCTCCATTTGCCCCATGGAGACTGCTGCCTCCCATCCCATGAAATAGAGCTACTTTCAGCAGTGCCCCATGGTGCAAAAGAAGAGGAACTGGCGTATGCTTCTGCTGCAGCAACATGGGAAACTTCCTGTGTTGCATTAGCAACAATGGGGGAAAGCCATGCAGTAGCCACTTTCCCCCATGGGATGAAGCTAGGGGTAAATAGGCAATGAAGGGTGTGGGGTGATGGGTTCCCCAAACACCACAGTGGGCATCACCAGATTCACCATGATCAGTGGCGATTTCAGCAGCAAATGTGATGAGATCCACTGTCTAACTCTTTTCTTCTTAAGTGAAGCATCCACATAGCCAGAGCAGAAGAAATAGATAAAGGAAAAGACACAACAAATTCATTTGATGCTTCTAATCCAATGTACTAGCTACCAGCAGCAGCTTTGTTAGAGCCATTTATTTCATTAAAAGTTACATTAAAGCTGACCCATCATGAATATGAAAACAGAAGTACAGAATTATAGAGGGGGAAGAGACCTCAAAGGCCATCTTTTGTGGTCTCATGTGAAAATAGACAGTCAAAGAATGTCCAGAATAGGAGACTGCACCTCATTCCAAGAGTGCACATACATTCCACTATTGAACAGCTCTTAATATCAGGAAGTTCTTCCTAAAGGGTAGGTGGACATTCCTGGTATTTTGTGGTAACTGGTAGTTTCTAGTTTATCTTTTCCAGGTATTAGTCTGAATTGAAAAAGAGCTGTCCAAGATGATGGGCCAATTTGAGGATAGTGTGCTGGATTTATAGATGCATTTACATTGCAGAACTAATGCATTTTGACATCACTTCAGCTCCTGAGATTTGTAGTGTGGTGCAGCAGAGAAGACTAAAGGCTTTGTAAAACTATAAGCCCCAGGATTCCATAGCCTTAAGTCATGGCAATTAATGTGGTATCAATCTGCATTAATTCTACAGTGTAGATCTCCTTTAGAATAGATCCTTTAAGGTTTGAACTAAATACATTTGCCACCCTACCAAAGTGGTACCACTGGCTGTGTGTCAACCATCTCATGGACTATGCTGCTGATATTTTTTTAAAAAATTATAGGTGTGTTGATATTTACAAATGGACTTAGTTATCAGTGAAGTCCATGCTTCAAGGACTACATTTTATGCTTCAAAGTTGTCTCAGTTGGGACACCAATGACCTCATCAAACCTGTAGCTGGAATAGCCATGGATCATAGGTAATCCGGTGGTGCCCAGTGGGGGATATCGAGAACCCATCGGCCCATGCTCTACATCATCTGGCTTACCCCCTACCTCATCCCACAATGGGAAGTGTCCACTGCCAGCTTCCCCCCGATGCAACACAGGAAGTCTCTCATGGTGCCACCAGAGCCACACCAGAAGTAGTTCTATTTTGTGGAATAGGAGCCAGCGGGCTCCATCAGAAAACTATCAGAGGAACCCGAATATGCCACCGAAAACAGCCCTGTCTGATGAGGTGGTATGACTGCTGACTTAAGAATGCTTCAGAGAAAACTGTTTCTCACAACCTTATGCTCAGCACTCTGGGTGATTTCACCCAACAAACTCAGGTGAATATTAAAGGCCAAGGAAAACCATTTTGGAACTATATTTTCATGCTTGGAAAAGATATAGTTAGATTAGAATGTACAAATGACTTTAACTAGGGCTACTTCAAATTGTTGAAGGTTTTGGTTTATATGTCTTCATATGTATATATACAGTTTCTGCATGTTTGTTTAATTCAGTGTTAACATTGTTGATAAAATATGCATCATTTATACAGAGTGATCCAAAACTCACACATTACAGTTGTTTTAGAGCCAGTTCAAAAAGTTCTTTCAGCAGCTCACACATACAGAAAATGCTGATATAAGCAGTGGAAATCTCAGTGGTTAACTTCTGTGGGCACAAGTTGTTACATTGCCATCTCTGCACCACACTTGAAAAACACTCTGAATCAACTTACGTATTTACATTTTAAACATTCACTGTACTTTAAGGTATAGGTTGAGATTATTATTATCATCATTAGCCTTTATATTCATATATAAATTATAATTGGCATGTTAGATGTATATATTAATAAGTTAAGATCACAATAACTTAATTTCAAATACAGAAGAGCCATGTTAGAACTAAACTCTATGGAAGTAATTGGTCACATATAAAATATTACTTATAATTAATTCCTTTTTTGCAATAAATGAATACATACATTTAAGTTAAAGGGCCCCATGAAATATAAAATGTTGCCGCACCTTTTCCCTAGTGTTATTGCTGGTGATCACTAGAATCAGCTGTTTTAGTCTCTTCCAATTCTGCAAATGAACTATGGCACAAGCTGTACTTGGCAACAGCTGGAGAAAGGCAAAGTTATATAACTGGACTTCTTTTCCAAGCACTTACAAACTGTGAATTTAATTTGTTTCAAACAGAGTCACTCAGCCATGCATTAGGACTAGAAATGAAAATTCAGGTGTGTGGCTTTTACAGGATACAATGAACTTGATTAATCCTCTGCATGAAGAACTTCTATTTTGGGTGATGTGAATAATAAAATGATAAAGAACTGAATTATCATAGGGAAGCCAACAATTTCCAAGACCCCCCCCCCTTTTTTTTTAAAAATCACAGGATGTGAACTTTATTATTTGCTAACGTCTCGCAAAAATATTAGAGAGTGATTGTATCTAGTTGATAAAGAAAGCTTCCAGAATAATAGTCAGTACTGTCCAATGACTTTAGAAAGAATACTATGAATAACCCTTTCATTCGACAGAAACCAACAGATGTTTTAGGGTGAGTGTTGAACAGTCCCACTGTTCTGTAACACAGACGAAACTGGTAAAAAGCAGAAACTGCAATACCTCAGCATTACCACCATTGATAAATGTCTAATAGTACAAAAGTCATACAAACTATTAATTATATGGGTGTTGTATAGGGTTTGCTTACAGAAGTTCCTGAGTCAATCCTATTGCCTGTCCAGTAAAGAGAGAGAGAGATTACTGATGGTGTTAAATCCTTTAGTTACCAAGAGCCGTTGTCAGTCAGAGTAAATGTTTGAATTTAGTTTTGTACTGAAACTTTCAAAATCTTCTAGTCAACTTAAGGCCTGAGTCAGACTGAGATTCCCAAAATCTTGTTATAACTTATCTGATCTAAGTTTCTATTTGAATTGAATACTTCGTACAATTTAGCTCCATTTTATTTCCATGCTGACAATCCAGATTTGAGCAATATTATTGTAAGAACCAACTAAAAGCAATAAGCTTTCAAGCTTCCCAGAACTCTTCATCATGGTAAGTGGTACAAAAAATTAGGGGAGGATAGAAGAAATGGAAAAGTCTCCCCAAAGGCTGTGGCCATGAGACCTGTAGCAATATTCAAAGAATGAAGAGGTCTTGTGCAACTCTTCTGAACTAGGACTTACTAGCAGAGAATTCGAAGTGTCTCACCAAATTACAAATCCCAGAATTCAAGAGAGGGAAGCCTTCATAATAAAATCAAAGAGTTGGAAGAGACCACAAGGGTCATCCAGTTAAATCCCCTGCCATGCAGAAAAACACAATCAAAGCACCCTAGACCTATGGCCATCCAGTCTCTGTTTCAAAACCTCGAGAGGAGGAGACTCTGCCACCACTCCATCGCCGAACAGCTCTTAAAGTCAGGAGGTTCTTTCTAATGTAAGCATGGTTAAACTGATTTCAAATTGCCATTAACTATATAGTGTAAACAAAAAATATTGTAAGGCAAAGAAGCCTTGAGGAATTCACTTCATCTTTGTTCACATTCATACTTTCCAGCCTTGTGTAAAGCTTTCGGGAGATTGGTTGGGCAATGTCAAATAGATGCTCAAATGTTGTCTCTCTTACAACAGTTCTTTAGTTCTCTTTGATCAGAGAAACCCCCTAAAATAAGACAAGTCAAAGTGTAGTTCAACACTAAGGATGTCATCAGATGGGCAAGGGTAAAGTAGGGGATAGCTGGGGAAAGCATTAGACAGAAGACGGAACTGTCAAGCCCTGTTCCCTCTTGTCAGAGTCCGTCGTCTATCTTCCTGGGACACTCTGGAGGAGTCCTGCCGGAAGTTGCCCTGCATCATGTGATGGGCTCCATGGGACTCCATTCTGGCAGCAGCAGGGAGAAGCATGGAGAAGACGTTGCTCTCTGTATCTGATGAGGTTGTAAGTGCTACACTTCTTACAGGCTAGAGCCCAGGCAAAGAAATCAGTTGAACCCCAATGTGTATCAAACACTGCAATTGCCTTTACTTCACACTGTCTTCATATAAGTTTATATGTTCTTATTTGATGGAAAACATTCCTCGCCATAACTGGCAGTATGGGCAAATGTCAAAACAAGTTTCAACATCTCTCCAGTAGTCATCACTGTTTCGCCCCAGGCGAATGGCAGGCTAACCAACCATTAAATTCAGCATTTAAGAAATGCCTTGCATCCATTATACCAAGAGCCTATGAAAAACCGAGCTTCTGTCTAATTAACACATTATAAAAATAACTCTTAACTAAAAGCTGTGGAAAGAGAAGTGAGTTGATCTGTCCCTTTGATTGTTTGCCAGTGCCTTTCTCTTTTCTTGATTTCAAATTAGCTGATCTGGGGACCAGGAGGGATAAATGTCAACTACATACAGCCATTTATGCCATTCTCTTTCCAAGTCTAAAACAGACACGCCAAGTTAAAAGAACTCTCCCAGCCTAGTCATGATTTTAGTCATGTGTGTACCTCCCAAAGGTTATGTTGTATTTTTCCAAGAATGAAAGTCAGTATTGCATAAACACGGAATCCCTGTGCCTTGAACTTAGGTGTTCCAGCATCACAAAACAAGAGAAATGGAAAAACTTGAATTTTCTACTTGAATTCCTTTGGCGAAGAGCTACATGAATGCTTTTCAAAGATGCAGCCAGATTCCCCATGCCAAGATGGCATGTCAAAAAAAACATCAGGTAAAAACAACCAGAAAGGGGCACAGTCCCAAGGTCGCCAGTACATGAGAAGCAACTGCTCTCCCCATTGCTGCTTTTGTCCAACATCATGTTGCTGTCCTCTTTTTTCCCTGACCAGCAACTGGATCCAGGGAGAGATGATGGAGGTGTTCCTCAATGTTACTCTTCCCCTTTGCAGTCAGAGCAACCCAGAGCTTCCTTGTCATATGAGAACTAACATCTCCACATTTACCATTGTACCACTCTCTATAGCAGTTAGATTGTTGAGCTGTATGGAAGACGTTTGCTGTCCTCCCCATACTCTATAAGCACGTCAATTAGACTAGCAATTGAATATTATTTCAACACATACATTGCAGGCTGATAGTAGGCATCCTCTGAAGAAAACCAATCAGCATTTTGTTCTGGGGAGCATGTCAAATGCACAAATGTTGCCTTCAAGAAATTTCCGCACTCTTATATTTTCATTGGAAACAGTGAGGGTAGGCGGAGTATGTTGGGGGTTGTAGATATAAATAAATAGCTTTACCACTGTCTTTGAACCAAAATGTACCCAGCAGTATAATAATGTGTCACTCAGATTTGTGTAACAAGTAACAGGAATTTTACTTAAGTTCAAAAGGTCAAATAAAGCAACAATATATACAGCAGTCTCTCTGAATTCTTACTGAGAACAGAGGGAATAAACAGTCCTTTTAAACAGTCTTTAAAATGTGCTTCATGCTTTAGAAATGATCAGGCTTCAGAGAATTGGCAGCCATTTCCTTCTTGTTTCCACTTCACTGTCCGAGGTAAAAGTGGCAGTTAAGACCGTTTCTCTCAGCAGCAATCTAGAGACAGTAGCCAATCAGAATTCTGGCTCCTGACTGACTTAACCAATCAGCTGCCGATACATGCCTTCCCAGTCAAACCATTACATCATGGTGCCTTTTTTACAAATAGCCACAGAGTAGTCATTGGTTGTGTCTGAGAGTATCATGTGACTAGTCTTTCTCGCAAGTCGGCTGCCCTTGCAGTTCAGTTTAAGAATTGTCACACTGTGGTAAAGATGGATGCAAAACTTATAAATTACACCAAAGAGAAGCAGTGTTCTGTCGTAGGCTTTCTGGGAGCAGAAGATGTTCTGGGAGCAAAGTTTGTGTGTACATGTGTTCTCAGTATGGAAATAAAGTTCTCTGTCATAGCCAGGTCTCACCAGCTGCGCCCGTACCTTGGGAAGTGTGATCTGGCCATGGTGGTCCATGCTCTGGTTACATCCCAAATAGATTACTGTAATGCACTCTATGTGGGGCTGTCTTTGAAGACTTCAGAAACTTCAATTCATTCAGCAGGCGGCAGCCAGGTTACTAACTGGAGCGACATACAGGGAGCATACCACTCCTCTGTTGTGTCAGGTCCACTGGCTGC
This sequence comes from Anolis apletophallus, assembly GCA_030556195.1. Classification (NCBI taxonomy): domain Eukaryota; kingdom Metazoa; phylum Chordata; class Lepidosauria; order Squamata; family Anolidae; genus Anolis; species Anolis apletophallus. Next base: position 40,480,284 of record JARBWK010000002.1, on the reverse strand, counting down.
CAATCCAATTCCGAGCACAATTCAAAGTGCTGGTTTTGACCTTTAAAGCCCTTTACGGTTCTGGCCCAGCTTACTTGTCCAAACGTGTCTCCCGTTATGTCCCACCTCAAAATTTAAGATCTTCCGGGGGGGGGGTGCTCTTAATCCCACCTTTGTCGCAAATACGTTTGGTGGGGACGAGGGACAGGGCCTTCTCGGTAGTGGCCCCTCGCCTGTGGAACTCGCTCCCCAGTGAAATAAGATCAACTTCTTCCCTCCTTTCCTTTAGAAAAAAACTAAAGATGTGGCTTTGGGACCAGGCATTTGGTTGATGTGGAGCAGCGGATGGACAATTGAGTAATGACAGTGTTGTGGAGACGGACGCGGATTGGCTTGGAGAGCCTATGAACGTATAACGGGGATTATGTACTGTAGTTGTTCTGATATTTTATTGATTTTAATCTGTTGTTGTATTTGATGTGTGTTGTAGTTTTGTACTTATGTATACGGCATTGAATTGATGCCTTCTGTCAGCCGCCCTGAGTCCCCCTTCGGGGGTAAAGAAGAGCGGGTTATAAATGAAATAAATAAATAAATATTTAAAAGTTCAATCATTAGCGAGAGAGAGAGAGAGAGGAGAGGAAGTGGCAGGGCTTTGCCCTTTTCAACAACAGCAAGAAAAAGCAAACCACTGCAGCCTGTCCTAACAAGTCACTTCTTTGTTTGCCATCTTGACTATCCCACAATGTTGTTAGACCACACGTGTTCCAGTTTTCATCTGTGTATGCTTCTACATTGCAGAATTAATGCAATTTGATACCACTTAAACTGTCATGGCTCAATGATATTGAATCATGGGAGAACTTTTGTCAGAGAAGGCTAAAGACCTATTAAAACTGCAACTTCAATGTTTTCGTAGCCTTAACCCTTAGTAGTTAAAGGAGTGTCGAACTGAATTTATTCTACAGTGTAGATGCATCCTGTTAGATGTTGGAGCATGTGCAGTTTATAATCCATTCAGTACCTAGATACCATATAGATTAAATATTATAGTAGCTAGACAATAAAGCAGAGGAATCACTCCGTTATGACTTGTCATTTTCTGATTGGTTAGGGAAGGATGTAGAAGAGCAAAATGCCACAAAAGAAGACTGAAAACCTGCAGTTGTGAAGATCCGATGGTAAAAATCCTGCTCCACCCAGGATTGCGTAAATGTTACAATGAAAATAAGCAATAAGACCTACTTTTAAAAGAATGTCTTTCTTGTTTACAATTTTAAGAGGCTAGTATGATTCATTCCTCGAAGAAGATGAGAACCCTCTTTCAAGAGACAGGTATTTAAATTCAAAAATAACAGAGGTATTGCCAATAAATTAGAACAACAAGGTAATATTCCTGTTATGAGCAAAATCTTAAAACTCTACTGTCTGCTGTCAGTAATCATATAATTTCCTTCAATTACACTGAAAAACTAGAAGCCAGATCTGTTTTATTTCAAATATTTTCAAATGACAGTTATTGCTGTCCTAGATACCACTATAATTACTTATTCCAAAAAATAAACTTGCAAAATAGAATATTTTTCTGAGTATTGGTTTTGGCTTTTTTAGGGATGTATTTTTCTATGAAATTTATTTGTTTCTTTTGAGTAGAGGAGATCTACATACCCGTATTTACTCGAGTCTAATGTGCCATCGGATCTAATGCACATCTCAAATGTCAAAACCCTAAAACCCAAAAAAGTATTTAGCATATTACATGAATCTAATGTGCACCCTAATTGTGGGAAGGTAATTTAGTCAAAAATGTAAGCATTAAAATTGAGTAAATAGGGTATTCTGTACCCCACCAAACAATTCTCCAGATAATTGTTTTAATCTCACATAAAACAATTGCTAAATTATTTTTCTGTTGTTTGTAAAGTCTGTGGTGTGTGCTGGGGTGGGTTACGTGGATGGTTTTGTTTCTGTAGCTTGACACATTATTTTACACTTACAAGTGTTATTTGCTCCTTGTCAGCTTTGGAAATAGATGAATTCTGTGCTTCAGATATTTTGATTTTGTAATCCCTACCAATTTTGTGGGCAAAATAAAGGTGGAATGAAATTTGTTACATATCATTAAATATATTTTACCATTAATGTGTATATTGGGAAGGTTTGAAGATGATGTATCATGTATTTGATACTTCTTGTTTGTATTTGCTACTAGGCATGGGCAATTGATGGTTCTAAAGTACTTACAAAACTAGAGGGTGCTGGTGCTTTGCTTCTAAAGTGTTGCTAAAGTTCTGGTGGTGAAAATCAGAACTCTAACAACACTTTCAAAATTTCATTACGATTTCATTTATTGGTGATTTTTATGACAGAACCAATTAGGAACTGCCATTTATAACGCAATTTTGAAAGTTTATTGGAAAGTATGTGCTACTATGTTTATTGGCACTTAATGCCAAGTAAATGTTTGCTCAAGCTCTTACAATCAATTGTAAGAATTAGTAGATTTTAAAAGTGCTTATATATTCTAAAAATAACAGATCCTTTAAAATATCAGATGAAGTTAATTGAAGCTATATTTGGGTCATCCACTGATTTTTAGGAAATTCTTTCCGTTTCTGGAAATAAAATCACCTTTAAAAATCCCCAAAAGGTATCCTGTGGGAGGATCTGATTGAGATTCAATAGTATTTCTCCCTCTCCCTCAGGCTTTCACTCCCCTGAAAGCCTGGCCACTTGACCCAGCAGCACCCACACCATGGCCTCACCTCATTACATGGGTGTGTGTTTTATGTATGTATATATGTATTATTCCGTGTGTGTGTGTGTGTGTGTGTGTGTGTGTTTTGTTTTGGTGGGGGGAGGTATAGGCTCAGGCTTCTTGTGTGAAAGGAGAACACAAGCGCATAAGCCACAAGGAAAAAAAACAAGAGTCAAAGAGGTGAATAACAAACAACTTACAGGGGATCAACGGAGTCAGGCTGTTCCTTCCCTTCACTAAGCCGCTCCAATATTTAAATAAACACACACACACACACCCAATTGCCCTTTCACAGCCCCTCCCAATGCACACTCACCCTCACTTCCCTGGAAAAATATTTTTAAAAGGAGGACTGAAAGATATCAAACTAAGAAAATTTAATTGCCAAAGGAAAAGAATTGAGGTGAAAAGTGATCAAAAGCAGTAACGGTACTGGGAGGTACAAGGAATGCAGCTAGCACATGATCTCTCTCTCTCTCTCTCTCTCTCTCTCTCTCTCTCTCTCTCTCTCTCTCTCAAAAGCCAGGACACCACAGGATACTGGAGGTGCTCACCCCGGTATTTATAGACCATCTTGGCTAAAAGACAGGTGGATAGCTTTTTCCTCTGACTGGCTCAGGCAAGAATGCTCACTGAAAAACCCCTGTGCACATGGCTGCTGCTCTGCTCTCCATGTGTAGCCGAAAGAAACTGAAAGCAGCCATTTTTGGCTACCGCGTGTTTTGTTGCGGCCAAGAAAACCATGGCAGCACTGCCCATGCCGTTAGAGGCAATCCGGTGCCCGAAAATGCTGAATCAGCCAGAGCCCATTTTGAAAAATGGAACAGTGCACAGCCCTACTGACAATGAGGCAGGTATGTATTTACGATCTGTTCAAGCATCCACTGCCAGAGAAACACAAGCAGACTCTGATATTAAAATACCGAAGAACTAACCTTCAAAAGAGCACATATGTGCTTTGGTCTTTTGCACTTACACTCTGGGGTCACTTAGTGATCTCAGAACAGTGGAGAACTCAATGAACACATGGACTACTAAGAGTCCTTTTCTGCCGGTGCTCTGTAATCCCTTACTACATTCCTTTCCAATGAGTCCTATGCCTCCAGAGTTCCAGGCTCCCTTGATTTTTTTTTTATGACAGCATTTTTAGAACCTGATTTTGCCAAACCTTTTGCTTCAATCAGATCCCCCAAAGCCACTTCCCGCTAGCCACAACTTTGACATTAAGCAAAAGTAAGGATAGGTTTTCATGTAACGTTACCACACATTCATCATTTTTATGGTCTTACTCCA